>JARYGA010009206.1:0-30563 GCA_030545235.1 Helianthus tuberosus | reverse complement strand
AGATCGAACTGTCACTTGATGGAAGACTCAGGGGAGGATGATTCCTAACACGGTATTACAGGCACAGTATGGCCACTACGATTTTTTGTTTAGGTTGTTTAAGGTATTTAACACACCAGCAGCCTTAGGGATCACATGAGTAGTATGTGTCAGCCTCACCTCACCAGCTTCGTCAACTGTAACAACCCTCGGTAAAACCAATACCCTCATAAAATTCCCGACACCCCAGTATATCTTAAAATATTCCTTTATGTCTTATAATACACCCGTATGTTTAAACCGAGCCCGAAATATGTTATAACATATAAAATAAATTAAAAACAATAAAAATTAAGTTGAGGCGGGCCGCGTATACCCAACCACTTACGCGGGCGGTATCAAGGCTAGAACCTGACTTCGTTGATTTCTTTAGTTCAAACGGGCCGCGTAAGACCACGTTTAAGTTAACGCGAGCTGCGAGAGATCCATAACACGGCAACACCAGAGGCTGACATGTGTCGACATCGTGGCGAAGCTAGGCGATGACCCGGATCACCTAAACCCTACCGGCGCTACTACGTGGGCCGCGTAAGCCCTGTCTGTTCTTTACGCGGGCCGCGTGAGGACCAGATTTCAGCCCTATATAAGAAGGCCTCAGGATTTCATTTCAACTCATTCATTTCTGTTTCTCAATCTCGAAATCTCTGATAATAGGCATAATTTTCAAGTATAGTACCCCCTAATTAGCAAGGTTCTGCTCTGTTGTAAGTATTATAACCCTAGTTTCGTAATAGTTACGCTGCCCGATTGATTTAGGGTTCCGTAACAACTGTCGTGGTTCTGCCCGACGTAGTTGTTGAAATGCCGTCTCGGGGAGGGTATCATTAATATTTTCAAAGGGTTATGGTACTAACCAATGTACATTTGTATAAATTATAGACTATATCCAAGAAACCCTTACGCGAAGTCTAAGATAGCAATGTGAGTTTATCCTCTTTTTGTTAACCTTTTTGTAATATTTTACAAAACCTTAATTGTTTTACAATGTGATTAAGCGGTGATTGAGTTTTTGTAGTTCTTCAATTACTGCTAGTATACTGGGGTTTTGTATACAAAATTTACGACTTGCGAGTAGTAAGTCGATACGACAGTACGTTACAATTGGACAACGAGTGAGCCAATGTGTAACTTGACGCCATAGATCCGGTCGAGTGGCAAGTACTGAATGAGTAATTGTGTAGAAATAAACAATGTGATCGCTCTCAATACTGTTTTAATTAAATAAATGTTTCTTGATTAAACTGAGATTCACTCACCAGTATTTCCGACTGACAAATGTTTTTAAAACGCGTTACAGGTAACACAATGTGACAGCCAATTAGTAAAAAGCCAGCTGGAGAGCACTGAAGGCTTGGGAAATATGTTGCTATAAAAGTTACCTAATAAACGATGTTTTAAATTCAATAAAATAGGGTTTGTCCCTATAAATGTATTGTAATAAGAAACTTGGGTTTTGCCCATGTTATTATTAATATCAAATATGGTGGTTTTACTCTGATAAACATTTCCTAACTACGACCCTGATGTAATTTCCGCTGCAAGATTTAATAGCTGATACCACCGAAAATCTGAGCTCGTGTCTGCCCGTTCCCTGGATAGATAAGGGATCGGGGGTTGCGACAGGAGGTGGTATCAGAGCCTAGCCACTGGTCTGAGCCAAAGAAGTGTTCTGCTGACACTTACATTTTAAATTTTATGTTAGGAAATAATGGAAATATATGCATAACTGTATTTATTTGTTATGTGTTATTTGACTATTTGTTAGTTTACAGTATGAGTGATCAAGGACCCTCAGACATGAATCGTCAGTTGTCTGATTCCCCTAGGAGTAAAGGTACCTCATTACAGCTTGTTCTTTCTGGGTATTCTGTTGATCAGGAAGAAGGAGTGTTTGCTTTTAAAGCTCAGTCAGAAGAGTCATTCCCTCATAAGAAACGAGGATGGTTCAGTAAGGAAGCCTTTGCTCGTAGGAAAAGAATGCGAAAGTTGCAACAGCAAAAAGTTTTAGCAGCTGCTAAGCGAAAGACGGATGCTCATACGCAGGATATGCTTAATAGAAGCCTAGCCAATTTCCATATCCTAGCTACAACTGCTGCTGACCCGAGTCTGGAACAACTAGTAGCCCCACAACCACAATTCCCAAACCAACCCATGGAGATAGAAAAACCGGAAAACCAAGTGGAGATGCATGACTTTAACCCAGAAGAAATCCCCATGATACCTGCACCAAACCCCCTAGACCCAAATTACGACCCCTGGTGGGACGACAATAGGGACTTTCTGCATCGTTACCCTATTCATGAAGACACACCCATAGGAGCCTATACAGGTATGGACCCTTTAGATCCCTATTACCATGATGAATATATTAGGGAGATTTTAGAAGATCCTTACCGATTTCAGGCACTTTCACCCCCATATCAGGAACCCGCACCCCAGATTCCAAACCCAGTCTGAGAACCTGCACCCCCAATGAGTGCAGAAAACGTGCAAGAACTTAGGACCTTCGGTGAGGAAATTTTAGAAAGCAGTGAGAGAATGCGTCAGGTGGGAGAGTGTCTCGTATGGAAATACGATGAGCGCAATATGGATTTTTGGATAAATCCATATCCGTGATGTGATGGAGGAAACGGAATAATAATATAATATAATAAAATAAAAATAAAATAATATGTGTGTACGGATGCATATTACTATTAGTGTGATTCTATTTCTGTTGGTATTGTAATTTTTTTCAGTACTAGTGTGTAATAGATGCATAATAGTATATGAATAGAGTAAAAGTAGTAATGATCTACGTTTTTGGCTAGATTGAGTGTCATGTGATTAACTATATTAAGATATTATTTGTGATATTAATATGGGGTAAATGTTTAAAATTCAGATGGCCGACGAAGGAAATCAAGGATATCTGAATAAGGATAACCAGAGTAACATTAACGTGGTTAATGAGAATCTAAGCATCAATAACAATGGAAATCAAGTGGATAATAGTGCTATCCAACACATAGTGGCACAAGGAATTATAGATGCAATGCAATTTATTCTTAAAATGGTTCAAGAAGCGAATAATAAAAGTAAACATAGTAGTAAGCGCCCAATTGAACCAGAACACAGCGTGAACAATGGACCAGTACTTCAAATGCCTATTCCCAAAAGAAGAAGAACCGTGTCTTACGGTTGTTCTTATAAAGAATTCTGGTCTTGTAAACCAATGGAATTCTTGGGCAACGAAGGGGCCATTGCAACCTTACGCTGGATAGAGAAAACTGAGGCAGTCTTAAGGATATGCAAATGTACTGAAGAAGATAAAATATTGTTTGCTTCTAATCTGTTTAAGAATTCAGCACTAGAATGGTGGAACACTATCCTCCAATCAAGAGGAAGTGATAGAACTTACAATATAGAATGGGAAGAATTTAAGAACAAGGTAGAAAGGAAATTCTGCCCACCCAATGAGAAGGAACAGATAGCAAACAAATTCCTAAACCTTAGAATGACTGGTGTGGATAGTAAGGGATACACTAAAATATTCTTTGAATATGCCAGAATAGTGCCAACTCTTGCTTCACCAGAACCAGTATTAATCTCCCGTTATATCTGGGGATTAATCGGGGAGATTAGACATGTAGTCAAGGCAGCTAGACCTCAAACCATAGAAGAAGCTGTAGAACTAGCCAATACCTTGACTGATGAATTAGTCCGTACCCGAGAAGAGGATCAAAGGAGGAACCTAACCTAGAAGTTGACTCAAGAATTTCGTTCTGGAAATTCTAACCATGGGAGAAATGTAGGTTCTACCTCTGCCCCCTACTGTAGGTATTGCAAAAGAAAGCATTCAGGAAGATGCTCTATATACTGTAACTTTTGTAAAATATCGGGACCCATGGAAGAAAATTGCAGGAAGAAAGCTAACATTCGGATATGTTACAACTGCGGAGAACAAGGCCATATCAAGCTTAATTGTCCAAAATTAGCTCCAGCTCCAGACAACAAGAATACTAAAAATGCTAGAGCATTTGTTCTGACTGCAGATGAAGCCAAAATGATTCCAGATGTCATAGCTGGTACGTTTTTAGTTAATGATATCTTTGCTAAAGTATTATTTGACTCTGGTGCAAACCAAAGCTTTATTAATACATCATTTTGCAAATTTCTAAATCAGTCATTAACTAAACTACCACAAGAATGCTTAGTAGAGACAGCCAATGGAGAAACCTTTAGGATTTCTGAAATCTTGCAGGGAGCAAGTATAGAAATTTTAAAATCAGAAATTTATTGCAAATCTTTATCCCATGAATCTGGCAGGATTCGATGTTGTTTTAGGAATGGATTGGTTAATAGCCCATAAAGCCAGTATTTTATGTGATCAAAAGTCAATTCAAGTAAATTCACCAAAAGGTAAAACAATCACAATTAAAGGAGATAAACCCTCTAGGTCCACTAAGTTCATCTCTGTGATGAAAACTGCAAGTTATATAAGAAAAGGTTCTATAGTGTATTTGATTTCTATAATCACTAACACTAAAGGAAAAGATTTAAAAGATATTTCAGTAGTATCTCAGTTTTCAGATGTATTTCCAGAAGAATTACCAGGGCAACCTCCAGATAGAGAAGTTGAATTTAGAATCCATTTAATACCAGGAACAACACCAATTGCCAAAGCACCTTATCATTTGGCACCTGCAGAAATGCAAGAATTGAAGAAACAATTAGATGAATTGTTAGAGAAAGAATTTATACAGCCAAGTTCGTCGCCATGGGGAGCGCCGATACTGTTTGTTAAAAAGAAGAACGGATCAATGCGTATGTGTATTGATTATCGTGAATTAAACAAAGTCACGATTAAGAATCGGTACCCATTACCGAGAATCGATGATCTGTTTGATCAGCTGCAAGGAGCTCGATTTTTCTCTAAAATCGATTTAAGGCCGGGATATCATCAGTTAAAGGTACAGGAAGAGGACATTCCTAAAACCGCTTTCAGAACAAGGTATGGCCATTATGAATTTACTGTCATGCCATTTGGTTTAACCAATGCCCCAGCTGCATTTATGGACATGATGAACCGAATATGTAAACCATATTTGGATAAATTCATAATTGTTTTCATAGATGATATTCTCATTTACTCTAAGAGTAAAGAAGATCATGCAAAGCATTTGCACGCACTTTTAAGTTTATTAAGAAAGGAAAAGCTTTATGCTAAATTTTCTAAGTGCGAATTTTGGTTAGAACAGGTACAGTTTCTTGGACATTTAGTTAATCATGAAGGAATTCATGTAGATCCAACAAAGATCGAAGCAATTACTAAATGGAAAACCCCTGAGTCACCAACTGAGGTTAGAAGTTTCTTAGGATTGGCCGGTTATTATAGAAGATTTATTCAAGATTTTTCTAGAATAGCCATTCCCTTAACTAAGTTGACCTGTAAATCTGTTAAGTTTGAATGGGGATTAAAACAAGAAGAAGCTTTTAGAATTCTTAAGCAAAGATTAACCCATACACCCATACTAGCATTACCAGAAGGAGCTGAAGACTTTGTTGTTTATTGTGACGCTTCCAAATTAGGCTATGGATGTGTATTAATGCAACGACAAAAGGTTATAGCTTACACATCGAGACAACTTAAGAATCATGAAGAGAATTATTCAACCCATGATTTAGAATTAGGAGCTATAATTTTTGCTCTTAAGATTTGGAGACATTACCTTTATGGTAGTAAGTTTACCATATTCACTGATCATAAGAGTTTAAGGTATATTTCCAAGCAAATGGAATTGAACAAAGACGCTGGATGGAGATGCTTAGTGATTATGATTATGATATCCAGTATCATGAAGGAAAAGCAAATGTAGTAGCAGATGCTTTAAGTCGAAAGTATTATGAAAAGCCAAAAAGGGTACGTTCTCTTAAATTAAATCTGCAAGTAGATTTAAATGATCAGATAAGAGAAGCACAAGAATCAGTAATCAAGGAAGATACTGAAAAATTAAAAGGTATGCTAAAAGAATTGGAACAAGGAATAGATGGAATTTGGAGATTCCATAAAAAGAGAATGTGGATACCTAAATTTGGAAACCTGCGTAATCGTATATTAGAAGAAGCTCATAAGTCTAAATATACGATGCATCCAGGAAATGATAAAATGTACCAGGATTTAAGGAAAAATTTCTGGTGGATAGGAATGAAAAAGGACATAGCAGCCTATGTTTCTAAATGTTTAATTTGTTCACAAGTCAAAGCTGAACACCAGAAACCCTCAGGATTTCTACAACAATTAGAAATGCCAGTGTGGAAATGGGAATTGATAACAATGGATTTTGTAACTAAGTTACCCAAAACAAAGAAAGGAAATGATATAATCTGGGTGATTGTAGATAGACTAACCAAGTCAACTCATTTCCTACCAATGAAAGAAACTTTCAGTATGGAACAATTAGCTAAATTATATGTAAATGAAATTGTTTCTTTACATGGCATTCTTTTATCAATTGTTTCTGATAGAGATAGCCGATTAACCTCTCATTTTTTGTCAAGTTTCCAAAAGGCAATGGGAACCAAGTTAAAATTAAGCACAACTTATCACCCTTAAACAGACGGACAGAGTGAAAGGACAATTCAGACAATGGAGGACATGCTTAGAGCTTGTGTAATTGATTTTGGAGGTAATTGGGATGATCACTTACTTTTAATAGAATTTTATTATAATAATAGTTATCATACAAGTATCAATGTTGCACCATTCGAAGCACTTTATGGACGAAAGTGTCGAACCCCAGTCTGTTGGGCAGAAATTGGGGAAAAGCAACTATCTGGACCTGAGATAGTGCAAGAAACAACTGATAAGATTATTCAAGTCAAGGAACGACTAAAAGCAGCACGTGATCGACAGAAGAGCTATGCCGATAATCGACGCAAACCCTTGGAGTTTCAAGTAGGAGAAAAAGTATTATCAAAGGTCTCTCCTTGGAAAGAAGTTGTAAGATTCATCAAACGGTGAAAGTTAAGTCCCAGGTATATTGGACCTTTTGAGATTATTAGAAGAATAGGACCTGTAGCCTATCAGCTACAACTGCCAGAGGAAATGGCAGGAATACATGATGTGTTTCATGTTTCTAATCTCAAGAAATGTTTATCTGATGAATCATTGATAGTGCCTCTCAAAGATATAGAGGTAAATGAACAACTCAAGTTTATAGAAAGACCTCTACAAATTGAAGACAGGAAAGTCAAGAATCTTAAGCATAGGAGATTAGTTTTGGTCAAAGTGAAGTGGGACTCCAAAAGAGGACCTGAGTACATATGGGAGCTTGAATCAGAAATGCGAAAGAAATATCCGCATTTATTCCAGTAGATCTCGAGGACGAGCTCTAAAACAAGGTGGGGAGAATGTAACAACCCTCGGTAAAACCAATACCCTCATAAAATTCCCGACACCCCAGTATATCTTAAAATATTCCTTTATGTCTTATAATACACCCATATGTTTAAACCGAGCCCGAAATATGTTATAACATATAAAATAAATTAAAAACAATAAAAATTAAGTTGAGGCGGGCCACGTGGACCCACCCCAACCACTTACGCGGGTGGTATCAAGGCTCGAACCTGACTTCGTTGATTTCTTTAGTTCAAACGGGCCGCGTAAGACCCCGTTTAAGTTAATGCGGGCTGTGAGAGATCCATAACACGGCAACACCAGAGGCTGACACGTGTCGACATCGTGGCGAAGCTAGGCGATGACCCGGATCACCTAAACCCTACCCGGGCTACTACGCGGGCCGCGTAGGCCCTGTCTGTTCTTTACGCGGGCCGCGTGAGGACCAGATTTCAGCCCTATATAAGAAGGCCTCGGGATTTCATTTCAACTCGTTCATTCCTGTTTCTCAATCTCGAAATCTCTGATAATAGGCATAATTTTCAAGTATAATACCCCCTAATTAGCAAGGTTCTGCTCCGTTGTAAGTATTATAACCCTAGTTTCGTAATAGTTACGCTGCCCGATTGATTTAGGGTTCCGTAACAACTGTCGTGGTTCTGCCCGACGTAGTTGTTGGAATGCCGTCTCGGGGAGGGTATCATTAATATTTTCAAAGGGTTATGGTACTAACCAATGTACATTTGTATAAATTGTAGACTATATCCAGGAAACCCTTACGCGAAGTCTAAGATAGCAATGTGAGTTTATCCTCTTTTTGTTAACCTTTTTGTAATATTTTACAAAACCTTAATTGTTTTACAATATGATTAAGCGGTGATTGAGTCTTTGTAGTTCTTCAATTACTGCCAGTATATTGGGGTTTTGTATACAAAATTTACGACTTGCGAGTAGTAAGTCGATACGACAGTACGTTACAATTGGACAACGAGTGAGCCAATGTGTAACTTGACCATAGCCATAGATCCGGTCGAGTGGTAAGTACTGAATGAGTAATTGTGTAGAAATAAACAATGTGATCGCTCTCAATACTATTTTAATTAAATAAATGTTTCTTGATTAAACTGGGATTCACTCACCAGTATTTCCGACTGACAAATGTTTTTAAAACGCGTTACAGGTAACACAATATGACAGCCAATTAGTAAAAAGCCAGCTGGAGAGCACTGAAGGCTTGGGAAATATGTTGCTATAAAAGTTACCTAATAAACGATGTTTTAAATTCAATAAAATAGGGTTTGTCCCTATAAATGTATTGTAATAAGAAACTTGGGTTTTGCCCATGTTATGATTAATATCAAATATTGTGGTTTTACTCTGATAAACATGTCCTAACTACGGTCCTAATGTAATTTCCGCTGCAAGATTTAATAGCTGATACCACCGAAAATCTGAGCTCGCGTCTGCCCGTTCCCTGGACAGATAAGGGATCGGGGGTTGCGACTATCTATGACTTTTTGAATCACGTCCAAGAGAAAGGAACACCATGTACGGCATTTGTGTCTAATCTTAGAGCTCCAAGGGGAGGAGCAACTCCATGCGAAGCCTACCTAAGTGTGACTTCAAGATTTGAGAAGTACACTTTCTTGGTCACGTAGTCAACGAAGTGAGGATACATGTGGATCTCGTTGGGATCCATTTTATTAGAAATTGATCGGCACCAAAGAGTCCTTCAGAGATACAACAATTTCTTGGCCTCGCTAGATTCTATCGAAGATCCATAGCGATATTTTCGAAGATCGCACAACTTTAATCTCTTTAACACAGTAGGGTGTTGTGTATTCATGGGAGATAAGACAGGAGGATGTCTTTTCAGCCTTTGAAACCCAACTCAGCAATGCACTGAGCATCGTCTTTATCCGAAGGTACGGGTGATCTAGTGGTATACCCTAATGGTTCGAATCAGAGTCCCAGTTACACGCTGATGCGACACGAGAAGGTGATGGCTTACGTAGTGGATTTACAAGAAGAACTGCACGAGACACAACCTGCAGTGGAAACCATGGTCATTGGATTTAAGCTGGAGGCATTACTTGGACGGTACCAACTGCACTACTTAGACCGATCACAAGGGCCTCCCGCGTACCCTTGTTTCGAAGGAGCTAAACATGTGATAGCATCGCTGGATGGAGCCTTTGAATGATTTCGACTGTGAAACCTTGATGTGTACGAGCCTCGCAGCACACCATCGACTCTAACCTACTTGATCAGATTTTCCCTGTTCAAACCGAAGCATCGAAGGAAGAGAATTTTCAAGTTGGGTCCATGCGGGGCATGGAGGAGAAATTTTTGGCAAGTTGGATGATATTCGCTACTTCATGGAACGAATATGGATCCCACTATACAGCAATCCAAGGGAACTTGTGTTGAGCGAAGTACACCAGCCTCGATATTCTAGTCGTATGGATTTTGATGGAATATATTAGGATCTAAGGATCTTGTACTGGCGGCTGGGCTTGAAGGCCTACACAGCGAAGCATGTGAACGACATTTGACTTGTGCGAAAGTCAAGGTGGAACATCAGAAACCTTCTGGTTTGGGTCAGCAACCAAAACACCCTTATGGAAATGAGAACACACCGCCATGGATTTGTCACTGGTCTACTTAAAACTCGAAACGGACCTTGTCACCTGAGTGATCGTCGATTGTCTCACGTAACCCGCACACTTTCTTGCAAACTAGAAACTGACGAGCCTTCAAAGCTTGTGAATATTCCTCCGAGAGAGGCGGCTTCTAGGCACGGGGTGCCAACTCCTATTACCTCTGATTGAGATCTGCGCTCATACCCGACTCTTGGCAGGCAACACACAAATCATGTGGCTCACGTCTAGACGTGAGCGCTGCTTATCACCGTAGAACAAACGGTCAGAGCAAACGAACCATCCTGACACTCAAAGCCATGTTGCGAGTATGTGTGTGATTGACTTTAGTACAGATTGGAAGGACGCTTACCTCTACTTGAGTCCTACTACAGGTGTTACCGTTCTAGTATTCATACAGCTCTATTTGAGGCATTGCATGGACGATAATGCCGACCTCCTTGTTGGATTAAGGTGAGTAACAACCTAATCACATGTCCAAGACTTGTACTTGAAACCGTGTGGCAACAACGCGTGATTGCCAGAAAACCTGATACATTTGGGAAGCACTGGGAGTTCGCTGTAGGCGAATGTGTCATATTGAAAGTCTCACCCTGGGAGGGTGCGGTGCGCTTTGGGAAGTGTGGCAAGATGAAATTACGTCACGTGGAGCCATCCAAAATTCTAGAAAGAATCAGGGGCATGGCCTACAAACTCATTTATGTCCCGAATCTAAGGCAGGGTTTATTGAAACATTTGTGATACCTTTATTAGACAAGTTGCAGTGGTCAAGGAGTCTATCAAGGACATGGACCACGAAGTCAAGGTTCATTAACATAGTCGAATTCCAATCGTGAGTGTTCGTTGGAACTCGAGACGTGGATCGGAGTTCACATGGAAACGTAATGATCGGATGAAACTCTAGTATCCTCAATTATTCAAGCAGTTGCTTCAACCTTGGATGTCATTGACGAATTTCGGGACGAAATTCCCTTTCAAGTTGGGGATGATGTGGTACCCGGGGAAAAACCACCAGTCATCCTGATCTACTCATCACTTCATTTCCCCTCTCTGACCGCCTATCAAATTTCAGGACGAAATTTCTTTCAAGTTGGGGATGATGTGACAACCCGAGGTTTCAAGGCCTTTCCTCTACACTTCACTTGTTTCATAATCACGCCTCACAATTCATTTATGTTGTATCATGTGCAACATGTATGTATATGATTAAAGTATGGTAATGCTTGGTTGATTAATGTTAAAAATGATTGGTGTTTGATGTGCACAAAATGCAACATATAAATTACATCAATTGTGGCATAAAACTAACCCTTTTTAGTACTAATGTTGGAAAAAGTGTGTTTTTGTCTTCCTTTTGTATTTTCAGGATTAAATGAGCTCAAATGAACAAAAGAAGCAAAAAGGCAGCCAAATCTAACATAAATACAAGAAAAGGAACAAACGTGGCATACCCAGCCTCCCTGACAGCATCTTCCCAAGCAAAACAAGAGAACAGAAGGCTGAACACACCCCGTGCTCAATGAGCACGGGGGCGTGCCCAAGTGTCAGCAGAAAAGACAAAGCTGTAGAAGCTTCTATCAGCCACCACGGGGTCGTGCTCAGCAGACACGGGGCCGTGGTCAACTCTAAGATTCGCAGAATCTGGGGAAATCTTGATAGTACAGATACGCTTCTGCACACGGGGTCGTGCCCAGCGGACACGGGGGTGTGGTCAACTGATGCAGACAAACTGCAATTAATGAAGACAGAGAAGAAGGTGGACACAGGGCCGTGCCCAATGGACACGGGGCCGTGCCGGGCTGCTGTTCAGGCTATAAATAGGGGTGCTTGGCTCATTTGCAAACCATCCCTTGGCACACCACCTCTCTCACACTTCACCCACCACCATCACAACACCATCATCCACCACCATCATCCATTGTCCATCATAGAGTGTGTGAGTCATCTCGTGATCCAAGATTGATCGTAAGAGTTCTTGACAATCAAAGGCCATGTTTGCCTAAGTCTCTTACATCACTTGGTGAAGACCAGTGTCTAGTGTAATACTTTTTATTTTTAATCTTTTCGCACTATTTACTTGGTTATGTATTAATGACTTTAATAACTAGTTTCTTATGTTGAAGGTTATTCTTCCTTATCGTTTGTCCGTGGTGTCTTGGCATTATTTTACTGTCTATATAAAATAAAAGATTTTCACCATTCATATCTCCACGGTCTATATAGAGATATGTTGGCTACCTGGTCGGGGGTTAAGGGAACGGTTTGGTAAGAGTCTTGCCTTGTTCAGTGTATAGATCCTGCAAGGACCTGGGTCAAATTTAGTAGGACCTCCTTCAATACCCACCGGTTTTGGATGGCGGGGGTCCAAACTCTTTGATCCCCTCTTATGTAAGCTACTATTAATACTTTAATCCGGCTACTTAGGACTGTATCCCTGCTGACTCAGACTACTTAGCCGAGGGTAACGTCACCTTCAAAAGAGGGGCCTACCATAATATGCATTAATAACTTAATTAATTATCTTTCAATAATCCAACCCTTTAGGATTGTATCCTTGCTGACTCAAACTACTGGGTTGAGGGTAACGTCACCTTCAAAAGAGGGGCCTACTACAATAACTAAGATAATCTCTTAAAAAGTGCAAAAGTGCGGAAATAATCAAAGGTTACACTAAACACGAGTCGGAGCCAAGTGATTCATCTTGTCTATCTGTTTTTATTTTTTATTTTATTTTTCAGCATTTTAGTTAGTTTTTATTTTTCTAGTTTAAAACCTTTTTTCTAACTTTTGATTTGATTAGACGTTGAGGATAAACCGGTACTAAGAGCTCTTGTGTCCTTGGACGACCTCGGTATCTTGCCAACACTATACTACTCTCACGATGGGTGCACTTGCCCATATGTGTGTTTAGTGTTAGTAAAATATCATGTTTTATAAATTTAAAACTTGACTAACGTGTAAAAAGGGGTTAAAATATACTTAAACTTATATACACACTCGCACACATCAAGTTTTTGGCGCCGTTTCCGGGGACACTAGGATTTTAAGAAATCTTAAAATCGACGGCCTAATCAGTTTTTCAAAACGCGCGCACATTTTTCTACATTTTAGTTTAGTTTTGCATTTGCAGTAAACTGAACACGGGTCGTGCTGCATATTTTTCATAAAAACACCCAGATACAGAGCCTGAACACGGGGTCGTGCTCACTGAACACGCCCCCGTGCTCAACGAAATCAGTAACTTTAATTAAAACGCCCAGATACAGATTTTGTACACGGGGCCTTGTCCAGCCTCTGTTTCCGTTTTCATTTTTGTTTTCTGGTCTCGAGACGTTGTTGTGGTCTGCTGAGTGATTCTTATGGATCAATACTCAGGAGGTTACAACTACACCTATGAGGAGGATGATTATAGGGAATATTATTGCACCAAATGCGGTAACACTCACTCGGTTCAATATTGTAACTTATTTCAACCATCCACTTCATACACCTACTATGAGGAGCCCAGGTACGAGACATCAACTTCATACACATCCTATGAAGACCAAAGGTATGAACCTTCTCCCTCATACTCATATTTTGATGAACCAAGGTATGAGCCTTCATACTCATACTTTGAGGAACCAAGGTATGAGCCATCACCTTCGTATACTTATTATGAGGAACCATGGCGTGAACAACCCACCTTATATGAGTATTATGAAGAACAATGGTGCGAACCATCTACTTCATATGAGTATTAAGAGGAACAAAGGATCGAACAACCGGATTCAAGCTTTGAAAATCCTGATCCTTACTCTATCACCGAAGTGACCGATAGGATATTAGAACACCTTAAAACTATTGAACGCTACATAAAAGAATCTCGCGCAAGGGAAGAAGAGTCCCGCGCAAGAGAAGAATTAACTTGTAATAAATAAGAGATAGTTGAAGAGGTAAAAATGGAAGAACAAAAAAGTGAAAAACCGACACATGAGTTAAACAACGAAAAACGTGAGTCCGTTAACGTTAAAATTCAAGAAGAGTCTAATTTTGAAGAAATTAATCTCTTGTCACCTTCTTTTGAAAATCATTGTTTAGTACCCACTCATGCTAAGTTTTTAAAAGAGTTACACACTAACACTAAAATTGACGAAACGGTAAGTATTAAGTTAACTAACGATCAAACTTTGCTAATAAAAGAAGACCCGTTTGAAATCAACATTACACCGGTTCCATGTTTTTTTCAAAATTCGTTTATTAGTAACGTCACAATTGATAAAGATCTTTGTGTTAACATAATGCCCAACTACATTTTTGAAAAATTAAGTATTAGTGATTTTTCTCCACTTCAAATACCCATTTTTCAATCCAATCGGAAAGTAATAAAATCAATCGGTGTAGTTGAGGATGTCTTGGTTCAAACAAATCAAATGGTAATCCCAACCGACTTTGTCATCCTCGATGACGCTCCTCTAGTGTTGGGACGACCCTTTGTAAAAACCCACGAAGCTTTGAAAAACCGGAAGTACAACAATCTATCTATTCAATTAGAGGCATTTAAAAAGAGTGTCGATCTTGAGCGATCAATGAAATATCCATTCGGCAATAATGACCCCCTAATTGAAGATGAAGATGAACCACCCGATACAAGTGAAAAGATTGACCACTTTGTTGAAGAAGAGGTCGCCATAGAACAAACTTTTAAAGTTCTTGATCAAAATGAGCAACCAAATAAGGAGTCTCCTAAAGACCCACCTCTTGAGCTCAAAGAACTCCCAAAACGTTTGGAATATGCTTTTCTAGACAAAGATGGTAAATCACCTGTTATTATTTCGTCTAAATTAGGTAGTTTAGAAAAAGAAAAATTAATTAAACTTTTGAAAAAACACAAAAATGCGATTGCTTGGAAGCTTGTAGACATTAAAGGAATAAGTCCTTCCATGTGCACGCACAAAATTTTAATGAATGATGACTACAAATCGGTAATACAACCACAACGTCGAGTAAATCTAAATGTTCAAGAAGTGGTTAAAAACGAAGTCATCAAATTACTTGACGCCGGACTTATTTATCCTATCTCCGTTAGTCCTTGGGTAAGTCTCGTCCAAGTAGTTCCAAAGAAAGGAGGTATGACGGTAGTAACTACCGAAAAGAATGAATTAATACGAACGAGAACCGTCACAAGATGGAGAGTATGTATAGATTATAGGCGATTAAATGAAGCAACGAGAAAAGATCACTTTCCTTTGCCCTTTATTGATCAAATGTTAGAAAGATTATCCGGTCATAAATTTTACTGTTTCTTGGATGGTTTTTCAGGTTACTTTCAAATCCCGATAGCACCCGAAGACCAAGAAAAGACAACCTTCACATCTCCCTATGGAACTTTTGCCTATCGACGCATGCCATTTGGTCTATGTAATACCCCTGCAACATTCCAACGTTGCATGGTAGCCATCTTCCATGACATGATAGAAAAGACAATGGAAGTCTTCATGGACGACTTTTCTATCTATGGGGATTCATACGACCAATGCCTCGATAACCTTGAACGAATGCTATCCCGATGTGAGGAAACTAACCTCGCCCTTAATTGGGAAAAATGCCATTTCATGGTTGCGGAGGGAATAGTACTCGGTCACAAAATCTCAAGCGAAGGAATGGAGGTTGATCGAGCCAAAATAGACACTATTTCTCGATTACCACCCCCATCCTCCGTGAGAGCTATCAGAAGTTTCCTAGGGCATGCCGGATTTTATCGGCGGTTTATCAAAGACTTTTCAAAAATTTCAAGGCCTCTAACAAAATTACTTGAAAAAGATGCCCCTTTTATCTTTGACAAGGATTGCAATCAAGCATTTCTAACCCTAAAGGAAATGCTAGTCAATGCACCTATCATGATAGCGCCTGATTAGAAATTTCCTTTCGAAATCATGTGTGATGCAAGTGACTTTGCAGTTGGATCTGTCTTGGGACAAAGAAAAGAAAAACATTTTCACCCAATTTATTATGCTAGTAAAACACTTAACGATGCACAAGAAAATTACACAACAACGGAAAAAGAATTACTAGCTGTGGTATTTGCTTTTGATAAATTTCGTTCTTATCTTGTTCTTTCTAAAACTATAGTCTATACAAATCATGCAACCATTCGATATCTCTTCAAAAAACAGGACGCAAAACCACGTTTGATTAGGTGGATTATACTCCTTCAAGAATTTGATATTGAAATCAAAGACAAAAGAGGAGCTGAAAACACCGCAGCAGATCATCTTTCACGCTTAGAAGACCCAGCTTTGGAGGCAACCAGGGACGAGCAAATCAACGAAAAATTTCCAACAGAGTCCCTAGAAATGGTGGAATACAGACAAGAAACATGGTACGCCAACTATGCTAACTACCTAGCTAGCGGTATAGTCGCAAAAGGTTGGCCGCATCATCAAAGAAAGAAATTCTTTGCTGATGTAAAAGACTATTTTTGGGAAGATCCTTATCTTTTCAAAATGTGTGCCGACCAACTCATCCGACGATGCGTACATGGTAGCGAAGCACGAAGAATTCTCCGCCATTGTCATGAACGTCCATACGGAGGACATCATGGTGCCGCTAGTACCGCACGAAAGGTATTTGATTCAGGATTTTATTGGCCAACCATTTACAAACACGCCCAAAGTCTTGTCAAGACACGTGATGCTTGCCAAAGAACAGGTAATGTGACAACCTGAACTTTCAAGGTGATTCTCATTTTAACTTTGGGACACTTAACTCATATCACTATTGTTCATGTCTCACTACGCGACGTCAATACGTGTATGTTGCGTAAACTCATTAAACCTGTTTTAATTGCATGACACCACTAGGAATAATGGGTGGTGAGTTTATTAAGATATATATCATGTTAAACACTAGATGTCCATGTTATATGAATGTGCATTTTAGTACACACACTATGGTTACGTACACTTGGCCCAAAACTTCAATCAGTGAGATAAGGGCTTCGGCCCAAAAGGAGCCAACAGAAACCCAACCCCTTAATCGTTGGTGATGACTGTTTTACCAAGGGGTTTTGGGCAGCCTATTTTACTTGGGCTCAAGCCCATGATCTCGGCCAACAAAGAACTGCCCAACCTGAAACTATATGTATGCACGTATCTTGTTTTGGCCTGACTAAAAACTCTAAACAAAACCCTAAACACCCCTTGATTGGCAACGGCAGACGAAGACGAACCCCCTCCCCTCGTGAGATATCATCCCATTAATCAAAATCTTGGTTAGTAAATCCATGCCATGTTAATTGTTACTCGATTGTTCTTTATGTGTTAAGTATTATTCGATTGTTCTGCATACCTTGTTTAGGTGAACTAGACTAGCATGTTGTGTAATTAAACCTTGCATGTATGATGACTGAATAATGATGCACGAAAATCAGGGTGTATTGTTGTCGGCCATTGGAAATTGAGAAATAGGTGTTACCAGAATGTATCACATGGATAATTGACAAGCCCAAGACTTGATGTTGAAGTTAATGCTTTGACAGGCCATCATGTGTTTTGGATAGATCCATTAGTCAACATATAAGTTAGCGGCCCAATAAGTGTCAGCCATTGAAGGAATTGGTCCAGTGTGATCTTTTGGATGGTCTATAATTGTCGGCCATCATCAGGTTGCATATGTTAGGAATTGGTATATGTGCCATGTGATTAGTTGTTAACTGTGTTGGCATGTGCATAGGTTTAGGTAGGGCCGATGATTTGCTAGACCACACTCACCCACTAATAATAATTTGATAATTGTGAATCATGTTGCACATATTGCATAACATCTTTGATTTCATGGTTGGGATATGTTTAATATTCGGTAACAGTCATTGCTAAGAATTAGATATGTTAGGGTCTAGCATGGTTGGATATTGATAAAAAAAAATGGTTATGATGCATGCTAATCTGATTAAATGGAACCGTGAATATGTTTATTTACATTATTTTTGAATATTACATGATGCTTCTTAGGAAACAAAGGGATTAGATAATATAGGTAATAATCAGATTTGCCGGTTTGGGCCTTGATAACTAGCGGACACCTCAAGTGGGTCGCACAAAAGGGTGAGCCGAATAGGTGAGCGACCTGCTTAGGGCATCGGGTCACGCCTAGGTTGGGCCGCACACGCAACCTAATTTCTATTGGGCTGGGGGATCGCATGTTCTGTTTGGGCCTGGTCACAAAGCCCAGTCGGACCTGGGAATGGTGGGCCGTGTAACAGCTATTAATGGGCCGCATAATGTTATCAGATTACTACTATGTGGGCTGCAACCTTCAATTTAATCACATCAGTGGGCTGGGCACTTTAGTGGGTCTTGTATGTTTGGTTGTGATTTGCTGTTGGGCCACACTAGTCTAGCCAACGCAAACTGTTAGTGTATGAATTACATCCTCGGGTGTGTGGCCCAAAACGGAATTGAACATGATGTTATTTGCTATGTGTCGGGTGTAGTTTGAATTTGTGATATGAACGTATACGTGAACCAACTATGTGTATGTAAATGGTAAATGAGCTGTTAATATGTGATATTATGGTATATAAAGTTGTGATGTTACGAACTATGGGTACTATTTATACAATAATCATGTAATATGTGAAATGCATGCGACGAATGATTATTATGTGACTACATGGTAATTGATGCAAAATGTCACATGCATGGTTTGATACGAATAAGATTCTAACTGTTAGTGGTAACTCATTTAGGACGTACTTGATCAACTGGAAGACTCGTAGATAATCCTACCGAGCAAATCGAAGGTGAGTTCACTACTTTGAGCATGTGTCCCGGTGGTTGGGACAGTCAGTTGGTATCCCGGGGAGGGATAAGTCTTTTGGGTAAAACTAGTACATATTTCATAATATTCTCATCCTATCATTCTTAAGTCCCATCTTTTTTTACCGGGGAGGTAACGGGGTATTAGTTGGTAGTGCTACTTAGGTTTGGCACCCTCACGCCGTACCGGGGAGGACGGTTGTGAACTAATGACCCAGTCGGGCCCAGTGCTTTGATAGGAGCACTGGGAAAGGGCAAAACATACATCAGGAGCCGTCTTGTTCAGTATCGAGATATTATCAACATTACTTTCGGATTTAAATCCAATGGATTAACTAAACACTTGGTAACCAACGTTTTCGTAAAACTATGAACTCACCAGCGTTGTCTGATACACTTGTTGCATGCTCGCAGGTCGTTAGATGTCTTGGATTTGGAACTTGTTGTCTGAAGTAGCTGGAGTGGTCATGGGTCGACTGGAAGGATTTATGGGATTGATTTCTTGATACTATATATTGGTTTTGAAACTGATTAACTTTGGTTTTCTAATTGCTTCCGCTGAACATGTTGGTTTTCATTTTAACTAGTTGGTGACATATTTCATAATAATAATTGGGGATTTTATTTATAAACTTGAATGGGATTCATGTAATTAGTGGCTCGTTGTTGGTACGTGTCACAACCCCCGATCCCTGATCCCCGGGAACGGGCGGACGTGATCTCAGAGTTTTGGTGGTATCAGTTTTATTTAGTCTTGCAGCGGAATTTACATCAAGACCGTAGTTATGAAATGTTTATCAAAGTAAAACCACCATATTTTATAATATTAAACAAATGGGATGAAACCCAAGTTCATAATACACACGTTTTCATAGGAATAAATCCTATTTTATATAATAAAAACATCTATTTTATTTTAGGTAACTTTATTGCCACTTTTCCAAGCCTTCAGTGCTGTCCAGCTGGCTTTTATTGGCTTCACACTAAGTTACCTGTAACACGTGTTTAAAACATTTTATCAGCAAGAAATACTGGTGAGTGAATCCCAGTTTAATCAAGTTTAAATAAAAAGTCACAGTGAACAATATTGAGGGCGATCCCGCAATTATATTTGTTTACAAGACATCACAATTAACATCAGTGGTACTGTCATACTCAACTTGTGGAAATGTTACTCCTTGACCAGGTGGTAACAAATTTTGTATACAAAACCCCAACATACCCACTATAATTGTATTCTTACATATACTCAATATGTTTATTCGCATGGAAAGATATGTAAGGTTTTGTAAAACAGTTCACAAAAAGGTTTACACAAAAAGAAGGATTACTCACATTGCTATCTTAGATTTCGCGTGAGGGTTTTCCTGGATATAATCTATAATTTATACAAGTGTACATTGATTAGTATCATAACCCTTTGAAAATATTAATAATACCCTCCCCGAGACGGTATTCCAACAACTACGTCGGGCAGAACCACGACAGTTGTTACGGAACCCTAAATCAATCGGGCAGCGTAACTATTATGAAACTGGGGTTATAATACTTAAAACGGAGCAGAACCTCGCTAATTAGGGGTATAATACCCGAATATTATGTCTCTACTACAGAATTTCGAGATTGAAAGAAAGAATGAACGATTGAAAGTGAAATCCGATGCCTGCTATTTATAGTTGTGTAATCTCGTCCTGTCGCGGCCCGCGTAAGGTAAGGCTAAGCCTTACGCGGCCCGCGTTGACTCTAGTCAACTCAGTAGCTTAGCTGGGTCATCAACTAGGTTCGACACGATATCGACACGTGTCGGCTCAGGGATGCGCCACCAGTTGGAACGCGCGCGGCCCGTATGAACTTAATGAAACCTATTACACGGCCCGCTTTAACTTAAGAAGTCAGCAAAGTCAAAGTCTGGTTTGATACGGCCCGCGTGAAGTTGAGGTGAGGTCTTATGCGGCCCGCCTCAGCTTATAATTTAGATTTTTATTTTATTTTATATACTATAACATAACTAGGGCTCGGTTTTCACATACGGGGTATAATATAAAACATATTGGGACATTTTATAATATAATAGGGTGTCAGACATATTATGAGAGTGTTGGTTTTATCGAGGGGTGTTACATTCTTCCCACCTTAATTTTGAGCTCGTCCTCGAGATCTACTGAAATAAGTGAGGATATTTTCTTTTCATTTGTAGAAAATGAACTGACTTGGTTAGCCTATCTACAATCACCCAGATTGTATTATTTTCTTTCTTAAAAGTGTGTGCAAATGTCTTGCATGATCCTCTTTACTTTTAGAGTAAATTAGAATATCATCTATGAATACAATTATGAATTTGTCCAAATATGGCTTACATATTCGGTTCATCATGACCATAAATGCAGCTGGGGCATTGGTTAAACCAAATGGCATGACAATAAATTCATAATGACCATACCTTGTTCTAAATGCGGTTTTAGGAATGTCCTCTTCTTGTACCTTTAATTGATGATATCCTGACCTTAAATCGATCTTAGAGAAAAATCGAGCTCCTTGTAGTTGATCAAACAAATCATTGATTCTCGGTAATGGGTACCGATTCTTAATCGTGACTTTGTTTAATTCATGGTAATCAATGCACATACGCATTGATCCGTCCTTCTTTTTAACGAATAATATCGGCGCTCCCCATGGCGACGAACTCGGTTGTATGAATATTTTATTCAACAATTCATCCAATTGTTTCTTTAATTCCTGCATTTCGGCGGGTGCCAAACGGTAGAGTGTTTTGGCAATTGGCGATGTTCCTGGTAGCAGGTGAATTCTGAATTTAACTTCTCTGTCTGGAGGT
Source organism: Helianthus tuberosus (assembly GCA_030545235.1). NCBI lineage: Eukaryota > Viridiplantae > Streptophyta > Magnoliopsida > Asterales > Asteraceae > Helianthus > Helianthus tuberosus. The sequence goes on along the minus strand of JARYGA010009206.1, from coordinate 8,852 downwards.
AGTCCTGGTAATTCTTCTGGAAAGACATCTAAAAACTGAGATACTACTGGAATGTCTTTTAGTTCTTTTCCTTTAGTGTTAGTGATTATAGAAATCAAATACACTATATAGAACCTTTTCTTATAGAACTTACAGTTTTCATCACAGATGAATTTTGAGGATCTAGATGGCTTATTTTCTTTAATTGTGATCGTTTTACCTTTAGATGAATTTACTTGAATTGACTTTTGATCACATAAAATACTGGCTTTATTGGCTATTAACCAATTCATTCCTAAAACAATATCAAATCCGGCTAGATTCATTGGATAAAGGTTTGCCCTAAACGTTTGGTTTAAAATTTCTATTCTTGCTCCCTGCAAGATTTCAGAAATCCTAATGGTTTTTCCATTAGCTGTCTCTACTAAGCATTCGTGTGGTAGTTTAGTTAATGACTGATTTAGAAATTTGCAAAACGATGTTTTAAAAAACTTTAGTTTGCACCAGAGTCAAATAATACTTTTAGCAAAGACATCATTAACTAGAAACGTACCAGCGATGACATCTGGAATCATCTTGGCTTCATCTGTAGTCAGAACAAATGCTCTAGCATTTTTAGTATTCTTGTTGTTTATAGCTGGAGCCAGTTTTGGACAGTTTGGCTTGATATGACCTTTTTCTCCACAGTTAAAACACAATCCATTACTGGATTTCCTCCTGCAGTTCTCTTCATTGTGTCCTGGTGCTTTGCAGAAATTGCAGTGGGTGGAGCATTTTCCAGAATGCTTCTTTTTGCAAATCCCGCAATACGGTGCAAAGGTAGAATCTACATTCCTATGATTGAAATTCCCAGAACGAAATTCTTGAGTAAGCCTTTGGGTTAAGTTTCTCCTCTGATCTTCTTCTCTAGTACGAACTAGTTCATCAGTCAAGGTATTGGCTAGTTCTACGGCTTCTTCTATGGTTTGGGGTCTGGTTGCCTTGACTACATGTCTAATTTCTCCAATTAATCCCCAGATGTAACGAGAGATTAATACCGGTTCTGGTGATGCAAGGGTTGGCACTATCCTAGCATATTCAAAGAATGTAGTAGTGTACCCTTTACTATATACACCAGTCATCCTAAGGTTTAGGAACTTGTTTGCTATCTGTTCCTTTTCATTGGGTGGGCAGAACTTCCTTTCTACCTTTTCTTTAAATTCTTCCCATTCCATATTATAGGTTTTATCACTTCCTCTTGTCTGGAGGATAGTGTTCCACCATTCTAATGCTGCATTCTTAAACAGATTAGAAGCAAACAATATCTTGTCTTCTTCAGCACACTTACTTATCCTTAAGACTGCCTCAGTTTTCTCTATCCAGCGTAAGGTTGCTATGGCCCCTTCATTGCCCGAGAATTCCATTGGTTTACAAGACCAGAATTCTTTATAAGAACAACCATAAGGAATGGTTCTTCTTCTTTTGGGAATAGGCAATTGAAATACTGGTCCATTGTTTACACTGTTTTCTGGTTCAACAGGTCGCTTACTGCTATGTTTACCTTTATTATCAGCATCCTTAACAGTTTGAAGAATAAATGGCATAGCATCTATAATTCCCTGTGCCACTATGTGTTGAATAGCACTATTATCCACTTGGTTTCCATTGTTATTGATACTCGGATTATCATTAACTACGTTAATGTTACTCTGGTTATTGTTATTCAGATTTCCTTGATTTTCTTCGTCGGCCATCTGAATTTTAAACATTTATCCCATATTAATATCACAATTAATATCTTACTATAGTTAATCACATGACATGCATTTTTGCCAAAAGCGTCGATCATTGCGACTATACTCTTTTCATATACTATGCGTCTATTACACACTAGAGATTTCTAACAAATCTAAATTTATAATTGACACCTCTGTTCGTAATTTATTTCTCATTATCAATTATTAGGGTCTTTTGGATTTCCTTGTATATATAATTCACATATTGTAATATACAGACCATTCATAAGGTCGAAGTATTTAACAATTTCCTGAGTCAAATATCAGGTCATGGTACTATTTAGGGAATTCCATTATTATAACACACACCCCATCTTACCCGGTCTTGCCGGAGAGGTAACCCCATCTCACCCGGTCTCGCCGGAGAGGTAATTTCATCTTACCCGGTCTCGCCGGAGAGGTAACCCCATCTCACCGGACAAGCTGGAGAGTCTACCACACCATGCCCAGTTTTACCGGAGAGGTCATTATCATAGTATTTTCCACCCATAAACTTATTTCAAATCATGATCTTAAAGAAAAGCATCATGTATTATGGTTTACATCAAGAAACAACGAAATTAGTATTCTCATGAGGAATCATATTCTAGAATCGAGTAGTATCAATAAACAAGAAATAACAGTGGCCAAGTGTTATTGCTTATTTATCATACAGGCACTATTCTAGTCATTATCCTCACAGGATACCAATAACCATCACACTTTATTTATGCAAGCAATTGGTTTATCTCAAGCTTCATATTAAGGCATAGCATTAAAAATTATCTTGTACTTCTAGGTCTTATTTTAGTTTTCTTGGTTCACTTTTGTTGTTCATCCGAATGTTTATTTATCATAAACGAATATTTAGTATAATTATACGAACAGAGTGATTAAAATGAAATATTGCGATTTATATATTTATTACAAACTAGAACTGAAATTCGAAATATATTATTGGTTATACATCCGTAACTTATTTTAGTCTAACTAGGTTATAGGAATATTATGCTCAACATGCATTTTATGTAAGGTTTATTCTATCTCTTTCTTATTACTAATTTGTGATCAAATGAACGAAGTTCTTTTAAAGTGTCTAGCTCGTAGGTGGCATGAGTGTTGATACTGGTTTGACAATTCAACTATAAGTTAACATTTACTGCTGTAGTGGCTAACATGTAGAGATTTTCCCATTTTTCGTCTAATTTATCTTCCCAAGGTGGGTTACTGCCTATTTTCTGGTTTTCCTGAGACTTCTTCATATTCTCTTGACTTTTTCTAAGAATCCGACTTCTTTTATTAGGGGTAAGTGGATTTTCATACTGAGCTTTACGGACAAATATTCCTTCCTCAGTATCTGCTGAGTATCTTGAGGAATTTGTTTGAGATGAACTTCCCTTTTCTTTGGGTGAACTATCTAATTTATGATAGATGTCCAAAATTCTTCTCTTACTCATATTGTAAACTAACAAATAGTCAAATAACACATCATAATAATTACAATTATGCATATATTTTCATAATTTATTTCCTAACACAAAATATAACTTTAAGTGTCAGCATAACACTTCTTTGGCTTGAGCCAGTGGCTAGGCTCTGATACCACCTTCTGTCACAACCACCGATCCCTGATCCCCGGGAACGGGCGGACGTGATCTCAGAGTTTTGGTGGTATCAGTTTTATTTAGTCTTGCAGCGGAATTTACATCAGGACCGTAGTTAGGAAATGTTTATCAGAGTAAAACCACCATATTTTATAATATTAAACAAATGGGATGAAACCCAAGTTCATAATACACACGTTTTCATAGGAATAAATCCTATTTTATTTAATAAAAACATCTATTTTATTTTAGGTAACTTTATTGCCACTTTTCCAAGCCTTCAGTGCTGTCCAGCTGGCTTTTATTGGCTTCACACTAAGTTACCTGTAACACGTGTTTAAAACATTTTATCAGCAAGAAATACTGGTGAGTGAATCCCAGTTTAATCAAGTTTAAATAAAAAGTCACAGTGAACAATATTGAGGGCGATCCCGCAATTATATTTGTTTACAAGACATCACAATTAACATCAGTGGTACTGTCATACTCAACTTGTGGAAATGTTACTCCTTGACCAGGTGGTAACAAATTTTGTATACAAAACCCCAACATACCCACTATAATTGTATTCTTACAAATACTCAATATGTTTATTCGCATGGAAAGATATGTAAGGTTTTGTAAAACAGTTCACAAAAAGGTTTACAAAAAGTGTATCAACTCACAAAAAGGTTTACACAAAAAGAAGGATTACTCACATTGCTATCTTAGATTTCGCGTGAGGGTTTTCCTGGATATAATCTATAATTTATACAAGTGTACATTGATTAGTATCATAACCCTATGAAAACATTAATAATACCCTCCCCGAGACGGTATTCCAACAACTACGTCGGGCAGAACCACGACAGTTGTTACGGAACCCTAAATCAATCGGGCAGCGTAACTATTATGAAACTGGGGTTATAATACTTACAACGGAGCAGAACCTCGCTAATTAGGGGTATAATACCCGAAATATTATGTCTCTACTACAGAATTTCGAGATTGAAAGAAAGAATGAACGATTGAAAGTGAAATCCGATGCCTGCTATTTATAGTTGTGTAATCTCGTCCTGTCGCGACCCGCGTAAGGTAAGGCTAAGCCTTACGCGGCCCGCGTTGACTCTAGTCAACTCAGTAGCTTAGCTGGGTCATCAACTAGGTTCGACACGATATCGACACGTGTCGGCTCAGGGATGCGCCACCAGTTGGAACGTGCGCGGCCCGCATGAACTTAATGAAACCTATTACGCGGCCCGCTTTAACTTAAGAAGTCAGCAAAGTCAAAGTCTGGTTTGATACGGCCCGCGTGAAGTTGAGGTGAGGTCTTATGCGGCCCGCCTCAGCTTATAATTTAGATTTTTATTTTATTTTATATACTATAACATAACTAGGGCTCGGTTTTCACATACGGGGTATAATATAAAACATATTGGGACATTTTATAATATAATAGGGTGTCAGACATATTATGAGAGTGTTGGTTTTATCGAGGGTTGTTACAGTACGTCACACGCCTAACAGGGACTTTCCCTAGGTGGTATTTTGGGGGTGTGACAGTTTGGTATCAGAGCTACTGGTTATAGTGAACTTGGTTTTAAAACGTTTTTATAAAACCAGACTATAACCGAACAGATCTGAAATCGACCATGACACTCAGCTCCAGACTGCAAGGTTTGTTTCTCATTTACCATTGCATAGTATATCCAGTGTTTGCTTATAAATAACATCACACGTGAATGCACACTTAACACTGCAGTAGGAACTTTTATGTTACCAACCCATGTTACGTGTTTTAAGAGTGCGACTCTTCTTGAACTTTCATGATCTATGTTGTGGTGTCATCTGTCTTATTGCTCGAATTCGGGGAACCTTTTAGAGCGAGTTAAGAGGCACTGAGATAAGCATGCAAATTGCCTTATTATTATGGGTGCACACATAATAATAAGGTGGGATGCATGCAAGTCCCAGTGAGGCTTAACAAGTGTGAGAGGGGTTCCGCTCTGTTAATTGATGTTATGTTAGAACTCAGCAGTCTATAGGAGTCATAGCAGTGATTGTCTCCTACTCGAACATGATCTTTTCACCCCTTTCTGAATCCTTACAAATCTCGATGCTATCGAGTATCACCTGATCACACATCTGAACGCCTAGCGAACTGTGTAGAATGTTAGGTGCTAGTACGAACGTCCCTGAGTTGGATGGCTCAGCGTCAAATGATTGGACTATACTTTCCTCACTTATCTTTGTTTGCTGGACCTTAGCGCGTTGACGCCCTAGATCCCGAAGTGCGATCACTTCTACAACACTCTCGCGACATACCGTGTATTACTCAGTCAACTTGCAAGAACGATGGACAAGAGGGTAACCGTAGTATTTTACCGACCTCGGTATTTGGACAACCCTGATTACCGGCAACAAACACCAGCAAATTGACTTCAATTGAATTCTTAACTCTAGTCAGCGACTCGTGGGAGTCAACTCTTACGAATCAATCGGGACATAAGCGATGACAACAGATTGTAGTGTGAAATATGTGGCTACCAGCACAGTGAATAGCGCATGGCACTGAAGGTGAAAAGATGGACTCTAATGGTGAAAGATTGTAGGGCTCCATTTTAAGCAACGGCATTGGAGGCAACAGTCGCGACAACATCAAGGTACTCGTAATCGTTGTCTACAGCATGGAAACGAAGGTGACATTGACAGGGATTGACTGTTGCTAAGTCAAGACGTCAACAACCAAGTGAATAATGATAGTAATGGGAACCCTCGCAACCGTAACAACAACACTGGAAATGATGCTCGTGGAAGGACATTTAGGATTGGCGTAAGCGACGCCAGGCATAACAGCAACATGGTAGCTTGTATGGGTAGCTGTTCGCTTCGTCTCTATTCTGCTTGACCCTGATACTTCTTGAAACCAAACCTGGTGTGGAATTAGCTGATGGCAAGTCAAATGAAATCTCATATGATCATTAGGGTGTAAACACGACCTTGTAGGACGAGTGTTCGATGTCGACCTTCTTTCTACTATCCTCGATGGTTACAACGCAGTAGTTAGTATGAATTGGTTATCCAGGAATTACACAGATATACCCAGTGAGGAGAAAATCTTATGTGGAGAATCGTTACTTGTTCTAAAGCATTAGAGTAGTGCAGAAGTTAGCGCCATTTTAGCTGTGAAGGCCAGAAGTGTCTACGGAGGGATTACTCCGCTGTGTTAGCAACCGTTACTGATGATAGAGCTGAGGGAAAATAGGATCGAGGATCTACCAATTGTTTGTGATCCCCTTCGGTTTGTTACCCGAGGAACTTTCAGGCTTACTTCCACAACTGTTAGGCAGAATCTCAGTTTAATCTCACGCCAGAAGCAGCCTTGATCACTCGTACATCATACTGTCTTGCACCAGGAGGGTTGCAAGAACTGTCTAGTCAATTTCAGGAGCAACCGGGTGGGAGTTTTAGCGATCTAGCTCCTTGTTCTGGGGAGCCCGAGCTCTATTGTGGAAATGAAGGACAAGTCCTTTCGTACGCGTACAGACTACCCCAAGGTGGCAATCATATACCGTCACCCTCTACCTCGTATCGACAACCTGCTTGACCCGCTGCAATGATTAAGCTTCTATTCGGAAACCGACTTAAGATCAGACTGTCACTTGATGGAAGACCCAGGGGAGGATGACTTCTAACATGGCGTTACATGCACAGTACGGCCACTACGATTTTCTGTTCTCGTTGTTTAAAGTTACCCAACACACCAGCAGCCTTAGGGATCACATGAGTAGTATGTGCCAACCCCATCTTGCCAGATTGGCCAACCATGTTTATCTAGGACGTTTTGAATCACTTCCAGGAGAAAGGAGCACCATGAATGGCACTTGTATTTCAGCGTAGTGCTTCAAGGGGAGGAGCATCTACGTGCGAAGTCTACCTAAGTGTGACTTCAGGATTCGGGAAGCACACATTTTAGTCATATAAACAACGAAGTGGGAATACACGTGGATCTCGCTAAGATCCATTTTGTTAGAAACTGATCAACATCAAAGATCCCTTCGAGGACACGGCAATTCTTGGTCTCACTAGATACTATCGCAGATTCATCACGAGATTTTCGAGGATCTCGCAACTTTAATCCCTTTAGCACAGCAGGGCGTTGTGAACTCGTGGGAGACAAAATAGGAGAACGTCATTTCAACTTTCTAATCCCAACTCTACAATGCACTGAGCATCGTCTTTACCTAAGGGTACGGGTGATCTAGCGGTATACCATGATGCTCCGAACCAAAGTCCCAGTTACACGCCGATGCAACACGAGAAAGTAATGACTTACGTAATGGAGTTACGAAGAGGAACTGCACCACATACAATCTGAGGTGGAAACTGTGGTCGTTGGATTTAAGTGGGAGGCATTACTTGGACGGTACCAAATGCACTACTTAGACCGATCGCAATGGCCTCCCGTGTACCCTGGTTACGAGAGAGCTAAATCAGTTAATGGCATCGCTGGATGGAACTTTTGAATGAACATGACCATGAAACCTGGACGTATCCGAGCCTTGCAGCTCGCTATCCACTCTAACATACCTGATCAGACTCGCCTTGTTGAAACTGAAGAACTGAAGGAAGAGAGTTCTCAAGATAGACCCATGCGGGGCATGGGGAAGCAACCTTTGGCAGGTCGGACGATATTTGCTACTTCATGGAACGAATAAGGACCTCACTATACAGCAACCTTAGGGAACTAGTGCAGGCGAAGCACACGGGCCTCGATATCCTATTCATCTGAGTTTTGATAGGATGTATTAAAACCTGAAGACCATGTATGGGTGACCGGGCCTGAAGGCCCACATAGCCACGCATGGGAACAAAGTTTGACATGTGGGAAAGTCAATGTGGGATATTATCAACCAGAAGCACATGTATGGATATGAGAACAGACTACCATGGATTTTGTCATTAGTCTACTTACAACTCGAAATGGAAACATTATCACCTGGGTGATCATTGATGGACTCAAGTTACCAGCACACTTTCTTGCAATCAAGAAAACTGACGAGTCTTCACAGTTGTGAATGTTCCTCTAAGGGAGGCGGCTTTTAGGTATGAGTTGCCAACTCCTGTTACCTTTGAATTTGATCTATGATTTATGTCAGGCAATACACAACACCCTTGGCTCACGATGGGACCAGAGAATTACTTATCGCCGCTGGACAAACGATCAAAGTAAATGAACTCTTCTGGCACTGGAAGACATGCTGCGAGCATGTGTGTGACTGGCTTTGGTGCAAATTTGAAGGACTCTTACTTATGGTTGAGTACTGCTGCGGCAGTTATCATTTTGGTAATCAGACAGCTCTGTTGAGACATTACATAGACGATAAGGCCAACCTTCTTGTTAGACTGAGATGGTTGACAACTTAATTACTGGTCCAGGACTGGTACTCGAAACTCTTGGGAAGGTTGTTTGGATCGGGAGTCGATTGGCGGCAACGCGTGACTGTCAGGAAAGCTGATAAACTTGGGAATCGCA
>JARYGA010009205.1:0-22235 GCA_030545235.1 Helianthus tuberosus | reverse complement strand
AATCTCCTTCATGGAAATCCTTTAGGACTTCTTGAATTTCAGGATCCTCAATGCATCTCAAATATGGTCCTGCAAGAGATCGTTTATACAACATATTATTTAATATTGTAAATTGAGATACCTTAATTTTAAAAGCCCTTGGGTTTTCTCCTGTAGGGATTTCTCCATGTTGTATGTATCTCATGATTGGAAGTATCCATGATCCTGAATGAGATTGGGTATCATCACTAGGGATGATTGCAGAATCTTCTCCTATCTCCATAGTTACATGAACCTTGATAGCAGGGGTCAGGATATGGATAATAGGGATCTTAATATCCTCAGGAATCTTCAAAGATGATCCTAGATTGGCTAATGCATCAACTTCTGCATTCTCTTCCCTTGGTACATGTGTCAAACTAAAGGATACAAAAGAGAGTGCCAATTCTTTGACTATCTCCAAATATTTGATTAGCTTTTCACCTTTAACAGCATAGGATCCATTAAAGTGATTAGTGATCAATAAAGAATCTACATATACCTCAAGATACCTGATATTCATATGCTTTGCAATTTGCAAACCAGCTATCAAGGCTTCATATTCAGCCTCATTGTTGGTAGTTTGAAATTCACAAGATATGGAGTGGGGTATTATGTCCCCCTGTGGCGATTTTAGTAGTATTCCAAGCCCTGTTCCATTCACATTGGAGGATCCATCAGTAAACAGTATCCAGGGATCCTTGGTTTCTTCAAGCTGTTGGACTTCTAGTTCAGCTTCCTTTTGTAAATCACTACTGAAATCTGCCACAAAGTCAGCTAATGCTTGGGATTTAATGGCTGTCCTAGGCTCATATCTTATATCGTATGCACTCAACTTCACTGCCCACTTAGCCATCCTTCCTGACAATTCAGGTTTCCTGAGAACATTCTTAATTGGGAAATTAGTTTTAACAATAATGGCATGAGTTTCAAAATAGTGTCTTAATTTAGTAGATTCCATAATTAATGCAAGGATAAGTTTTTCTAAATGTGAATACCTGAATTCAGCATCAAGTAAGCTCTTACTTACATAATAAACAGGATGTTGTGTACCTTGGTGATCCTTAACAAGGACCGCACTTACTGCTTTTGAGGATACCGCCAAATATAAGGATAACACATCTCCCTTTTCTGGTTTCATTAAGGCTGGGGCTGAGGATAGGTAATCTTTAAGAGCTTTAAGGGCACTTTCATGCTTCTCAGTCCATTCAAATTTCTTGTTTTTCCTCAGGATGTTATAGAACTCCTTGCACTTTTCTGAGGATTTGGATATGAATCTGTTCAAGGCTGCGATCCTGCCGGTCAACCTTTGCACATCCTTAGCATTGGCAGGAGATTTGATATTTACGTTGGCCTTAATTTTCTCTGGACTTGCTTCAATGCCCCTCTTTGTTACCATATATCCTAAAAATTTACCTGCCTTTACACCAAAATGACACTTAGAAGGATTTAGTTTCATATTAAATTTATCAAGGATATTGAATGCTTCCTCCAAGTCTTTAAGGTGATCCTCAGCTCTTTTGGACATAACCACCATGTCATCAATATAGACTTCCATAGTGTATCCAATTTCTTCTTTGAACATCATATTGACAAGCCTTTGGTAAGTAGCACCTGCATTCCTTAATCCAAATGGCATAGCAATATAACAGTATATACCAGTTGGGGTCATGAAGGCTGTATCCTCTTGATCGGATGGTTCCATCTGAATTTGTTGAAATCCAGATGAAGCATCCATAAAAGTTAACAACTCATGACCCGCGGTAGCATCCACCATGGAGTCAATGTGGGGTAATGGGAAAGGATCCTTGGGACATGCCTTATTTAAATCCGTAAAATCGACACATACCCTCCACTTTCCATTTTTCTTTTGAACAACAACCACATTGGCTAACCATCTTGGATACTTAACCTCTCTAATCATACCTGCTCGAAGTAGCTTATCTACCTCTTCCTGGATAATAGCATTTCTTTCAGGTGCAACCTTCCTCCTCTTTTGATGAATTGGCTTGAATGACCTGTCAATGCCAAGTTTGTGAGTAATTATAACCTTAGATATACCTGTCATGTCTTCATGTTTCCAGGCAAAGGTGGTCTTCCTTCTTTTGAGAAAGGATACTAGCTCTTTTTCAATATCGCTGAGGATCCCTGACCCTATGAAGATCTTGGATTCAGGATCATCAGGATCCATGAGGATTTCTTTCAAATCCTGTTCTCTTGCCTCCAAGACGTCTCTTGAAGGATACTTTAATTGCTATTGCTCCCTTGGTCTTGAGGCTGGTTTCATTGATGAGGTATAGCAATTCTTAGCCTCCTGTTGATCACTCTCAATTTTCACCACTCCCCATTGACTTGGAAGCTTTACACACTGATGATAGGTTGATGGAACTGCCTTCATATCATGTATCCATGGCCTGCCAAGGATAACGTTACAACACGATAAGCAATCAATAACACAAAACTTTTGATAAGAATGCAATCCTTCAATATAGATTGGGAGTTTGATGTCCCCCAATGTATTCTTTGTTTCTCCACTGAATCCCACAAGTACTGAGGATCTTGGGATAATATCGGACTCTGGGATGTTCATTTTCTTGAGAACATCCAGCTGAATGATGTTCACAGAGCTTCCTCCATCTATAAGGATCCTGCGAACAAAGTGGTTAGAAATAAACAATGTAATTACGAGACCGTCATGGTGAGGATCCTGGATGTCAACACGATCATCCTCATCAAAAGTAATGACTTTATCCTGGGTGACAACGGAGGTCCTGACGGGTCTGTCTCCATTATCCATCTTGGTTTCCTTAGCGTGTCTTTTTGCTACTGAGAAGGATGTACCACAGATGTCTGATCCACCGGATATGAAATTTATGACTTGTGCATCTGCCGGAGGGGCAGGAGCCCTTTCCGGGATCCTTTCAGGATCCTGGGTTCTTGACTTCTTTCGTCCCAAGAGTTCCTTTAAGTACCCCTTGCTCAACAAATAACCAATCTCCTTTCTAAGTGCAATACATTCTTCAGTGAGATGCCCAAAATCCTGATGATATGCACACCACTTGGATTTATCCTTTGTAGTAGCTGGTCTATCACTTTTCCTTGGCCACCTAGCTTTCTCACCTAGATTCTGTATTGCAAGGATTAGTTCATTGTTATCAACAGAGAAACAATATTCAGAAATAGGAGGATAATTCTCGTCATCCTCTTCTTGTTCCACTGCGTGCACATTCTGGTTATCAGATCTGTTATAAGACTTGGATTTGTTGTTCCTGAAGTAGGATCCTTGCTTATCCTGTTTGGAGGATCCTGTCAATCTGATAGGATCCTTTTGTCATCCTCTAGGCGGATGAACCTAAGGGCCCTAGTCCTTACTTCATCAAGATTCCTGCAAGGTGTCATAACAAGATCATCATAGAATAATGAATCCCTAAGCAATCCCATTTTAAAGGCTTCAACAGCCGTGGCTATATCCAAATTTGGAATGTCTAAGGATTCTTTACTAAACTTATTGATATAATCTCTAAGTGATTCATTTTGACCTTGTGTTACCCTATATAGATCACTAGTTAATCGTTCAAACTTTCTGCTGCAAGAGAATTGACTATTGAACAAGTTAACTAAATTAGCAAATGAAGTAATAGAGTAAGGGGGAAGATTAGCAGCCATTTAAGAGCAGATCCTGTAAGTGTGGACCCAAATCCCTTGCATAGGCATGCTTCTTTCAACCTTTCCGGAATTGTATTGATCTCCATCCTCTCCCTGTATTGAGCTACATGCTCTTCTGTATCCATTGAACCATCATATAGCTTCATTGATGGTATCTGGAATCTTTTAGGTATCTCAGCATCACACAAAGGTGGTGCAAAACGAGATATCCTATGGCTACCGTCCGCGATCTCAGGAATGGGTTTAACCACTCCTGGTACACTGGATATCATATCCTTAAGCTTTTGCAGTTCCCTAGCCATGGCCTGATTGATACCTGTATCCTGCATAAAGCCATGGTTAGTGTTATATGAATTATTAAAAGCGTTACCTCCCACAGGATTCGAGTTTGGAATTGCGGATGTGAATCCATCTTGTCGAGACTCTGGCACGATTGAAGGACCAAAGGAGGCAACGGTCTGCATTGGTATGAAGTCTCCTTGATGGACGTCTGAGTTCTGAGGTTGCATATTTCTCGAGGATCCTTGATTTTGAAGGGGGTTGGATCCTTGGAATTGTGATGATCCTTGAATCTGAAAGGATCCTGGGACCAGGGAGGATCCTTGGACAAGGGAGAATCCTGGGACCAGAGAGGATCCTAGGACCTGAGAGGATCCTTGGACCTGGGAGGATCCTTGGACCCGGGAGGATCCTTGGACCCGGGAGGATCCTTGGACCCGGGAGGATCCTTGGACCCGGGAGGATCCTTGTACTGCATGCATTCCCATATCCTCCTGACGTGAAGTATCCCTGATGCTGAGAAGAGGATCCTAATGGATGAGGAGAGGATCCCTGAGGCTGGAAGCAAGACCAAATGCCTGACTCATTGTTGTTGTCCCATAACGCCTTCCTGGTAGTTCACCCAAGTATTGCACTTCCGGAACTGCTGAGTATTGTGAGATTATGACCGGAGTGTCGAAGTTCAGCGATCTTGGCGTCAGAGGGGAGTGATCCTCCACTAATTTCTTCTGTTTCTTGATTTCATCGATTTCCCGGAGGATCCTTTCGTTGGTCTTATCCTGCTCTTGTGCATGATTCCTCATCTGCAAAATCAAGGTATAGAGATCATTAGTAGTAGGATTAGTTGAAACAGAAGAAGTAGGTGGTGTCTGGAAAATAGGAGTTGGTTTCTTCGCAGCATTCTCAGCATTCTTCGGGGATCCAGAAGGTGGTGGAGGCAAAAGAGGAACGCCTTGTGAGGAACTGAATGAGGGCATCAAACTTGAAGTATTCTTCACTGAGGAAGCCATTTGTTTGGTTGTAACGAACCGAAATAACCACGAAAACACGAATCTTTCTAAGAATGAAGCACTAATTGCCCCACGGTGGGCGCCAAACTGTTTTGGTCAAAAATCAAGCGATGACAATGTAACCAAACTTTCTGTTGTGAGGTATGATGCTTGAATTGATGAATAATAATAAGGATCACTATGAAGTATAATGAACAAATGACACGAAGATTTATTCGGGGAAAAAGCCCTTGATAAAGAGTTGATCTCCGGCACAAAAAACCCCACGTGATGGAAACTACCGATCACCAACTCAAATTAAATAAACAATCTGTTACAACTTCGGATGATAGCGAGCTAAGTACAAGGATCACTATAGTGTTACGTGTAGAAATGTGTGAAAAATGCTAAGTGTTTTGTAGAGAGCCAGTGAGAGCGGTTGTATGAGTGTGTGTGTAGCCAAAAAATAGCTAAGTGTCTCTAAAATAGCTTGCTACCCCTTTACAAATAGAAAATATCAGGCCTAACTAACATTCCGCAAAAGGTGCAAGTCTTCCACGACTCCACAACGTCCATTTCTGGCCAAGCACGTGCGGAATACAATAAGAATATTCTCCAGGAATGTCGCCAAGACTAAGTCCAAGTTGATATTCCTGCAAAATATTTACGAATTCAAAGTAGTCAATCGTTAGTACTGGGATCCTTATAGTTATCCATGATCCTGATCCTGATCCTGCAACACTTCTGAGGATCACTACTTCAGACATAATTGAGGATCACTAAATCCAACAGCAAATAAGGATCACTGGTCATTTAGAAATCCACCCCTAACAATATTGTATCTAAGTGCAGGAAAAGTAAATGCAGGAAAGGTAAATTGTTCAACGATTATAGACCATCAAATTCAAAAAAGTGGGCTCCGGCCTAGGCATAAACATCCATCATCGCCCACTTCGCTGCCTTCAAGCAGCAGCACCTCCTTCAACCATCGCTTCATCGCCAACACCCGATCCAGGATCAGCCCCAGCATCCTTGTCAGCATCACCACCAGCATCAACTGTCATTTTAGCCACCTCGGAAGACTCTTCAACCACGGATTTAGCTGGATATTCTACAGGGTTACCACCAAGATCCTTTGACTTCGCCTCCCAAGCATTGACATTCCAAGAAGGCCATTCGAAGCCCATGGCTCTGGCTTCATAAGCCATTTTTAGCCTGGCTTGGAGGAGGGAAATTACAACGGATCCTTTGAGGCCTTCTCGGTAGGAGTTCATCTCCTATTCGTGTTGAAGTTGGGCAGCGTCTAGCTTGGCCTGAGCATCCTGATTGACCTTTCTGATGGTGGTCTGGGCTTCTTAAGTCACTTCTTTGAATTTATCTTCATAGTGTTGTGACTTGGCGGCGGCGATCATCCCCTGGTCCGCAATGGTGACTTCAGCCTTCTTCAACTTTGCCTCCAGTATCTTGTTAAGCCCGCAAGATTCCTCGTATAAGTGCATTTGACGCTCAAGCCATATAATTAGGAACACGTGTATTAATATATGTAAACTAACCAGGATATCAGTGTAGCATATAGGTGCAGGATACAGCATAAGGACTTTCACTTGGTTGAGAAAGGAAGTCATGAATCCACTGGCTTTATTGAATCCATGATTCTTGTGAGGAAAGGTCTCAGGGGTAGCAGGAGAGTCTGCTTCCTTCCTCTTTCGGGCACTGGAAGCACGAGTCTTGTAGCCGGAGAAGGCTTAGGGATAACAACAGCTTTTGAACTGGTGGGCTTGGATTAAGTGGCAGCTTTGGGGTTTGGCTCCTTCTTCACTTGGACATGACCGGAGTAACTGTCCAACTCTTCGAGATCGAAGGCTTCTGGAATCTTGGCTGGTGCTTCACAAAGGGAGAAATTCTAAATTTTTACTTTGATTTGATTGAGCGCTATAAACACCCTCTAAACCATGGGCATCGTTTGAGAAAAACAAAGACCTGTTTTACGAAAGAACTGCATCATGAACTTGGGAAAGGGGTATCGAAGACCTAGAGAGAAAGGGTATGCCGGAAAGCAGATCCATTCACCGTATGACACGTCTGACCGGAGAGTCCGTTCAAACGGTCTGATGACTGCCTTGTCGGAGAAGGCGTTGGAGGCCCTCAACGCCGCGATGTCCGCATTGTCGAAGGAATAGATCTGCATCTCAGGGTTTTTAAGAAGGTTTTGATTAACAAAGGTCAAGGTTGATTCGCCGGTTTGAGAGCGAGTCCTAGTAGACATCAAGAGAAAAACAGAGAGAATCACAAGGAAGAAAGAAATAGAAGTGGTTACCTGGAAATTCTGAGGAGGATGGCTGATTATCAAACAAGAAGAGAGAAGATATAGGAGCTTGACAGATAGGCATTGAGTGATTTCCGCATGGGAAGTTGCACATTGTCACATCAACCGTCGTATCATATTAATTGCCTCGGTCAACGCATAAAGATAAAAATATATCCATTTGAACTTGGGAATTCTAACAACTATATTTTGGGGACAATTGTTATGGGTGGTTGTTTGAGCCCATATCCTGGAATTATATCCTGACTTTATTATTTCTGATTGTGGTCAGGATACCGGAAAGGGATATTCATAACATCCTGATACAGTATCCTGGCAGTTACTAATTATTCACTTGTAGGTCATGGCTGCAGGATCATAACGTTCATATGGACTCATTCTACTGAAGACTCACTCTAATCAGTTGGGAGATGGGCGTTGAAGACGGAAGAATAGGTCTCTAACGTTCAAAAGGGAATATTCCGGAGCATCCCTAGTTTATAGGAGAGTTAGCTCTATATTTGTAACTATAAATAGAAGGCCAGATCGTAGGACACACACTTCACACTCTCTGCTCTCGAACTCACAATTCTTTTCTTGTAATCACGCACTAACACTCAACACTTACAATCATTATACCACTTTAGCGTCGATCTGAGCCTTATCCTGCACTTTATCCTGAACATTCAAGTAATAAGAAGAACAAGGCAGCCGACGATTGTCAGCTCCCGAGGTTTTATGCCGGAGATCTAGATTGATCAAGGGCTTTCCTCGTATATCCTGTGTCCATTTTTACTTTTTCAGCTCATTGTTTGCTTGTTGATATAGTTTCATATCCTGAGACAATATCCTGAAACTGTTTTTACACCAACATATTTTTCACAAGCATTGCTAGCACACTACCACACAAACTAATTTAATCACTTAATTGCTTTGGAATTTTTGACCAAAACACTTCTTGCATTTAAACACCCACTTAGTCCCAATCTCTTTTTCACCTTTAGGAAGGTCAACTAACTCCCAGACCTTCAACTTTGCAAACTGGGCCAATTCCTCTTGCATAGCTTCAACCCATGAATTGTCTTTTCGAGCCATATGAATGTTTTTCTGCTCCTTTTGGGAAATAAAGCAGCTATACAAACACTTATTCACAATCCCAGTCTTCTCAATCGAAACAAATAGACCTGAATTCTCTGCTATGCTTCTCCTCGTCTGAACACCTGCAGCGGGATCTCAAAGTATCATGTCAGCTGGATGATCTATATTTGCTCTTGTAGTAGTAATGGCATCCACTTCTAGATTGTCACCCAGGTTTGATCCAACCTCCCCCTGAACATTATGATTTGCTAACGGATTAGTGAAATCCTCCCCCTAAATAGGTTCAGACTCATTATCGCTTGAATCATAAACAACAGCACTTGAGGAACTTTCCAAAGAATCTGTCATTGAAACACTCGATCTAGGCATGAACTCACCTTCATCATCTTCACTGATCACTGTTTGAATCAACTAAGAGTCATCTGCATTTGAAAACTCAGGACTATTAAATGATTTAAAAACACTATCATAATCATATAATATAGCTAGACCAGTCGTTGATTGTTGAGGTTTGTATGTAGTAATTTCAACATTAAAAATAACCTCAATTTTACCATTTTCTAGATTGAAAACCCTTTTATTCGGTGTTCCAGGTACGTAACCTAGAAAGTAGCCTTCGTCGGCCACCTCACCGAATTTTTGTTTATCTTTGTTTCGCACAATTGTGTAGGGTAATCCAAATGGTTCAAAGCCTTTCAAGTTTGGTTTTTCGTTAAACATCAATTCATGACAAGTTTTGTTAAAACATTTAACGGTTAAAACTTTGTTTAGGACATAACAAGTTGTATTCACAGTTTCTCCCAAAAGAGAACTGGAAGCTTTGAATCTGAAAGCATGGTCCTAGTGGCTTCAATCAACGTCCTATTTTTCCTCTCAGCTACTCCATTCTGTTGAGGCGTATAAGGAGCAGAATATTGATGTTCAATTCCCTTACGAAGACAGTAGAGATCCAGAATCCACTTCTTGAACTTCGTGCCATTATCACTCCTTATCCTCTTGATCCTTGCTTCATGGACGTTTTCCAATTTTGTAAAAAGATCCATTAGCATCTCCGTTGTTTCATCTTTTGTACCTAAAAAGAAAACCCATGAATAACGTGAGTAATCATCTGTGACAACAAGACAGTAGTACTTTCCACCTATGCTCGTCATGTCCACTAGACCGAATAAATCCAAGTGAAGTAATTCGTAGGGGGCATATATGGAATTTACATTTTAGACTTATGAGGTTTCTTGTGTTGTTTTCCCTTTTGACATGGAAGATATTTGTCATCCACGTGAAACCTCTGCATTGGTACCCCTTTCACTAACTCATTTTTAATAATATAGTTCATTTTGCGATAGTGAATTTGGGCCATGCGTCTGTGCCACAACATAGATTCAGCCTCAGATGCTTTTGATAGCAAACACGCCACCACAGCAGACGGATCCTTGGCACCCATGTCCACGACATAAGTATCATTTCTCCATGGTGTACGAATCACTATCCAATCTTCCGGAATCACCAAACCCGGTTTTAACACCAATGCTTCAGACTTGGTAAAATGGACCGAGTGACCCTTGTCACAAACTTGTGACACACTCATCAGATTGTGTTTAAGCTGCTCAACATAGTTCACTTTGTCCAACATGATCTTCCCATTTGTCACTTTTCCTCGTCCGGTAATCCTACCACCTTTAGCACCAGTAAAATTCACATGTCCTTCATTATAATCTTCAAATTCTGAAAACAATCTTGCATCCCCCGTCATGTGCCTAAAGCAACCACTATCAACATACCATAAGTTGATAATCCTCCTTAGCAGCTCCTGCACAACCCAACAAATAATTAGTTAGATTGGGGGACCCAAGCCTTAATGGTCTTGGGTCTTCCAGATTTATCAACTACGTCAACATCCATCCAATATCCATCACTCCTAACTAGAGTCTTGGATCTCAGACCTATTGATGGAAATGGGGTTTGATTTCCATGAGGTCTCTGGCCCTGGGGATTCCTATGCATGTTTGGACTTTGTGACCTTTGGAAATTTTGGTTTGAGACCTTGAGTTTTGATTAACATACCTTGAGTTCGATTGAACTCTTGGTTGACTCCAAGAAGCTTGACTATATAATTTCTAAAGCCTTGGTTGTAAAAAGTTCGACCACCATTATTTTGGTGTCGATTTTGATATTGACCTTGACTTCTGAAATTATTTGAATTAAAGTTGTTCATTCTTGGTGAATTACTCCTAGGTCTCTTATATCTACCTGATGTAGATTCAGGCTGAAATATTTGTTGATTTCTTTGAAAACGAGGCACTTGTTGAGTTCCTTTTTCAGCCTTATCTACGCCAACAGCAACACCCTCCTGTTGCTTCGGAGCAGATTTCTTTGGAGAATTAGACACTTTCTCCTCATTATCACCACTTTTTTCTGGTGACTTCCCTCTCTGTTTTTCACTAACTTGTGCTTCAGTCTTTTTGTTAGGACAACATCTAGCTACATATCCCTTGGTGTGACACTTGAAGCACGATCTCTTTGTCGAATACTTCCTAACTGAAGTCTTTGAACTAGATCCTCAATTTGATGATGATGCCTTAGGAGGATTTTGGTCAGTTTGCTTGGATTCAGACTTTTCTATGTTTTTGCTTTTAGCAAACTCTACATTTGATTCGTTCTCAATAACAGTTGTTTTATTTTTCATGTCACTTCCTTGAACAAAAGTAACATTTTTAACAAGAGTTTGGTTTTTATTCTTAGGATGTGCATTTTTCTTTTTCAAAACGGGTTCTCTGTTATTTTCCTTCTTTGCATCATCACTCTCAGACACATCACCTTGACTTGATGTGGAACTACTTGGTGCAGTTGACACAAAGTCTGTTAACTCTTCTTCATCAGGAAGGAATTAATAGTCATGACTAAGAGTAGGTGGGACTTCATTAAAGCACTTGAATCCCACACTGGTCTTGTCATTACTTTTCTTTAACCCACCCATCATATGTTTCATTACAAAAGTGGAATCTCTAAATTGACTCAATTTCTTTTCAAGTTCAACAATTTTTAATTGTGCTTCAGACAACTCTTTACACTTTTCAGAAACCTCTTTTGTTTTCTCACTCATAGTGTCATGAGCTAAGTCTATAATTTGAAGTTTTTCGTTTAATTTGTAGGTTAAAACTTCAATTTCAGTTTCATAGCCTTTAATTTTCTTCAAATACATAGACTCATTTCTTTTAACAAAAAAAATGATTGTTTAATGTTAGACATTTCGTTAATCAGACTTTGATTGTGAGTTGATAATCTATCAACTTCACCCTGTAATTCATGACATCTTAAGAAAACAGAACTAGTAGAATTACTTACCTCTCCTGTTGGTTTGTCTAAGTTGGCCATGAGAGTAGAAAATTGAACTTCCAATCTTTTATATTTAGCATCTTTCTCTTCAGCTTCATTTTCATAGTCAGACTTTAGCATTTCTTCTTCAGCTTCAGTTGTCTGATCAGCCTTATCTTCTTCAGCTTCAATTTCCTTCTCAACTTCAGCATCATCCTCTTTTGTTTCAGCATCATCTACTGTAGCTTCAACATCATCAACTGGCACTATCTCTGCCATGAATGCCTGAGTGACATTCTCATCATCTTCCAGATGAACACTCCAGTCATATGAACCCTCTTTTGCTGTAGAGATCAAAGCCCTTGAGCTAGAGTTGTTTGATGCATTCCTATTTTTTTAACTCTGACTAGAAGCCTCTTGTTTTTGTTTTTGACATTCCCAATAACTTTGACAGTTAAAGCACCTTACTTTGGTCTTGTCAAAACCAACACTCTTGCCCACAAAATTTCAGCCTGTTCGATTCATAAACCTCTTCACTCACCTGGAAATCATGGCCATCTGCCATTGTAGATCCATTTCTTCTAGATCATCAGGGTCAATCTGATCATAATCTTCATCTAAAGTGGCAGGATCAGGTATCTTTCCCTGAATGTAGTTCTCATACGAAGCAACGAATGAAGCAAGTAGAGCAAGATGTTCTTCAGTAGAATTCACACTCATAGGCATCGACTTGGTACTGCTACTCTGAATAGTAGCTGATTTTCTCTTAGGTCCTGTTGATCCTCCAGAAGCAGCTACGAAACACACATCACCATCTTCATTCACAGTAACCTGCTCATTTTCAGATGACAGAAACGCAGTAGCAGATTCGCTAGAAGCGTTGTGAGATGAAACAGATGGAAGTCCATTGTGAATCCATGGATCTTGAACCTGATCATATCCCCTTTCCTTCTTCTTCATATTGAGCTCATAAGCTCTCAGCTTACCAACCACTTTTTCAAGTTCCTTTGTCTCATAATCTACTTTCCCCTTGATCATGAGAGTGTAGATATCCCATTTAGCAGGTAAAGCATCAAGCAGCTTGTCATTTTTCTCTATGTCAGAATAACTATCTATATCATAATTGTCCATTTCTGACATCAGATGGTAGTATCGAGTGATGATATTCTCAAGTGACTCATTTCTCATATACTTGAATACCGTAAACTGCTTCTTCAGTAGATCAACTTTGTTCTTTTTGACATCTGCATTTACCTTATATCTTTTCTCTAATGCATCCCACATTTCCTTTGAAGTAGTGTACTTCTTAAAGGTATGCTTGATGCCATCTGGTAAGGAGATTTTGATTGCAGCCAAGGCTCTCTTTTCAGCCTCATACATCTTTTTATCAGCATCTTGCATATTAACGTAGGCTGTGACACGTTGTCTGCCTTCAAAATCGTGTGTTGGGTTCGCATACCCATCTTGAATACAGATCCACATCCGTGTGTCCTGATATTCAATGAAAGATTGAAACATGTCCTTCCATGTCAAATAATTTTCCACCTTCATCATCTTAGGTGGTTTGTTGGTTGTCCCAACCTCGTGCTTCATCCTCAAAAGTTCGTTCAAATTAGACATGTTCGACATTTTAACGTAACAGACAGGTAAAACCGTTCAATTTTTTTTGAAAACTATTTTTGCCAAATTACACCATTACATTCGTCTCGAAATTACGAATCCAATGGCATATAATGTCGGAGACCTTTTTTGAAATTATGAATCCAATGATATATCCAATGAGCTATGGATAATTCTCTATTCACGAAACAATGAATTTTTATCTACGCTTGCCAAGAAAAATTCCACCACAGTGAAATCGCACAATAGGAGGTCGCACACTTAAAGCCAATTTGCACACTATTAACTGGATCACACAGTTAAAAAATTTTGGGCTGCATACTACCGTTAATGGGCTGCACATTGTATTTGGGCCAGTACACTGTTCAGGTCGCACACTAGACTTGGCCGCACAAACTGGTTGCACACTACGTATGGTCGCACAATTTATAAGGTTGCATACTAAGTAAGGTCGCACAGTAAGTTTTGGCCGCACACTTTATAAGGTCGTACACTAAGTGAACTCGCACAGTTGACCTCGCACAGTTTAATCAGCCGCACAAAGTGATCTCGCACACTGAACCAGTCACACAGTCTGATAAAGTCATACACTTGATGATCTCTTGAATCCAGCTAACTAACAACCAATATCCCGAAAAATCAGCAACTGAAAATCAGCAATTCTTTCCAAAACTCGAAATTCAATTTCTTTAAAAACCTTCCAATAATAATTCCTAAGAATCATCTAACAGTCAACACCAATAACCAATACGGATCAAAACACCAAAATTTCGACTTGTTCTTCCATGTTCTTGCTGTTCTTCACAAAATTTATGAATGTCACTTCAAATATTTTCAACCAAATAAAAACTAGTTTCATGTCGATCAGTCTTGAACCACGCACAAGAGCAAAAGCTATGATATGAAATGTAGGTCCCCTATCCCGTATGGATTAAAACAAGACTGATAACTAATCAAGGATGCGAAATCTCCTTGATTAACATTTGAACAAGAAATCAGAATATTATAAGATGAAGACGAAACACAAGAACACTTTTCAAAGAGATATCCTATGATTATCAAAACAACTGAAGCTGTTTTTACAATCACTCAAGATCTACAAGAAACTCACAGCCTATTTCTATGTATTCTCAAACTCGAAGACTCTCTCACAGAATGCTTTCTCAAACGTCTAAACTGGCTAACCTAAAACATGTAACAAAAGGTTGTTTATATAGCACAACCATGCCATACGAATTGGGCTCTGGCCCGTGTACAATTACATATAAATTCGGGCCTAACAGACTAATAAAAAACTTGGACTTGATTGGGCTTCATAATTAAACTCAAAATTCTTAAAGTCTTCATGATCCAATCTTGTTTAATATCCAAAGACCAAGCCAAAGTTGTTGTCACATAACATGCACCAACAACACTTAAATATAGGAAGTAACAGCGGTGTATCCACCATGTTCTTATTGTATTACTCTAGTTTCGTTATCTAAATCACCAACAATCTCTACACATAAACAATAACCATCCTCGTGTAAAGCACTTCTTAGAAATCTTACTATGAAGATAGAAAGATTTAAGACTGTACTTCAAATATCCTACAAGAATCTAACTATGAAGATAGATAGATCCTATAAGGATTTGGTTTGTGTTCTCAATCGTCGTGTTTGCATAATCGGAATAATACACAAAATGTGACAACTGTGCTCTGTAAATGATGTACGATGTAAAACAATATCAATTATCAATAAAACGATTTTTTTTGGTGTTAATATTTGTGTATTTGTGTTTGACAATTTTACGATTTGATTCGAGTTCGATATCAAGCTCTAAATCGCTTTCTGGAAGTTATACGCAAACTGATGCGTAAACGTAGTCAGTTTAATGGAACAAACACTCCGGAACAGTGACATAGGCTTAACATACCTTAAATAACCTTTATATAACTTAGAAATAAGTTTTGGAGGGTTTGGTGTGTCGAAAACAAGTTTATTCGATCGCATGGACTATTTGTGTCAAACTGCGAAACTATGCTGATTTGTATAGTAATGAGCATTCCGGAACTTGATCATAAGCTAAACATACCCTAAATATCCTTTAGGTAGCTTAGAAATAGGCTTTGAGAGGTTTGGTATGCGAAAATAAACTTGTTTGGTCAACAGGGACTAAAAGCGTTAAAGTTGCATAAGTTTGCATTTACGCGCATATCTTACGTTCTGAACATATCTGGACATCCAAAAATTTTTGTAATCATTAAAATATTTTATTTTAGTGATTGGAATGCAAAAATACCATTCGTCGTTAGGGGTGTTCAAAAAACTCGTGGCTCGCAGCTCGCTCGAAAAAAGTTCGAAGAAAGCTCGGCTCGAAATTGGCTCGGTTGTTAACGAGCCAGCTCGGCTTGGCTTGGTTTGTAAACGAGCTGAGCTCGAGCTTGGTCTAGCTCGGCTCGTGAGCTGGCTCGATAAGGTTTACATCCTTCATTTTTTTGTCCCACATTGCTTAGAAAACAAAAACTAAGAGAGTATTTCCCCTATAAAAAAGGTAAAGATAATGTACAAAGTGAATTAACTATTTATACTTGCATATTTAGCCATATGATTAAAATAAATGGCAATTATGGCCCTTAGTCTATGAAGAAATTCATTTTTAAGGGCTTTTTAAGTAATAAATTTTGCGTTTTTTGTTAGTTCGAGCTAGATCGAGCCGAGTCGAGCTAGCTCGAATTCTAATCGAGTCGAGCTCGAGCCTCAAATCTTAGCTCGATTTGAAATTTGAGTTCGAGCCGAGCCAGCTTGAATCGACTTCGAGCCGAGCTCGAGCTGGGTCTAGCTCGACTCGGCTCGTTTACAGCCCTATTCGTCGTGTAATTTGGATCATTTTTGCATCCGTTCGAGTTTTCATTGTAGTTAGCCGAATAACGCAACCGTATAACCAACTGAACCGACATCCGAGATAATTTCAAGCATGTTTCAAGTCCCCTATACTTTAACTTCATTATTGAGCCTTGAAATTGGGTTAACGGTGCTTAAACGCGTCGAAAATTGCTTAAACATGTTGCAGGGACCATTCTTTCCAAGTTTCAAAACTTTCTGGCTCAGGTGAGTGGTAGCGTCGCGCGACGGGGTACCCCCCCCCCCCTTGCCGTGGCATGACGCAAAGGGTGCATTTTGACAGAAACATCAGTTTTCAGCAATCAGTTTGAATTTAAGGGTCTTTTATGCAACTTTCTCAATACTTAAACATGCTGCAGGGACCATTGAACCTTGATTCTTGCAAAAACACTTGTCAAGATCCTAAGAATCCAAACTTACCAAAATAGAAGTGGGTTCTTCACTTCATTCCTCACAATTTGATTTCAAATCTGCTCTATGTTGAAGCTCTCACTTGTGAAGCTTCATACCTGAGTATTTTGAGTTCAAATCTTCGTTGCTTGGACCTTTTGTAAGCTTCTTTCATGCTTTTTATGCTTTTCAAGCGTGAAAGTAAAAACAGTGTTTTGACTTTCTACTTTGACCATGAATTAGTCAACACAAGTTCGTTTGAATTTTGCAACGTGAGCATAATCACAATGGTTATAGTCGCTTGTGACTATACCTACTGATTACCACGTTGATTAGTCGAAGTAACGAGTCAAAGTTTCGGTCAAAATACGTGTTTATGCGTATTTTGCAACAAAGCTATTTTCGGGTATCAAAACACTTTGTTTTGATATCAAACTTGTTTTCTAACTTAGTTAAACATGTTTTAACTCGTCACTTTTAGTCTAGTGCTTGTTTAGGGTCGTAAGTTAGGCGGTCTAAACCACCGCTTAGACTTTCGAATCGGCCCGTTTGGTCGATCATTAGGATCCGACCAAGCATATTTTGTGACCATAGTTGTATAGGGAATAACCTTCCAAGGTTAAAGCTTATGGTCACTTAGTTTAATTAGTTGTATGATAGGTAGTTTATATGCCCTAGGAAAATGACCAAAATGCCCTTTTCATGCATAATTGGATTTTAAGCATATGTAACTTAATTTTTGTCACTTAAACTGAATATGCAACATATTTAACCATGTTAGGGCATATAATACTTGTCATAGGACTAGTTAGGCATCTTGAACGCGCATTTGCGCGAACGACGTGTTAAAGTAGCGTAAGCTACCTTCATGGGTCATAACGGGTCGTAAGCACTTAGGATAGGTTCCGATTTAGAATGTTGGCTTTGTTAAACCATATCACATGAGTCCCAATACTCACTTGGTTTACAAGACCTCATTCTACCAGATCTTCCGATTTAGGTGTCGATTTATTAACTAGTGATCCGATTACTAGGTGCTATTTGATATCCTTGGTTTGCCAGAGCTTTGCTAAGTTCATTAGATTGAGGATACTTTGCACTTCAAGTGAGTACATAGTTCCCCTATTTTACTATTTTCAATTGTTTTGGGTGATTCATATGTGTTAAACGATTTCGATGCTTTCAACGATGAATTTAAAAACGAATACTATGGTTTATATTAAACAAAATGATTTCGATAATGTGAATGAACTTGTTGGACATATTTACATAACGAATGACATTCATTAACAATGATCAAGCCGACCAGTATTAGGTTATGGTACCATAGGATCTGACAAATCTCGTTATCGGACTGCACCCAAGTTTATGTGTGGGGGTTATGTTGGTAACGACTGAACTTGTTAATTGTTAACTTACCCTTTGGTGGTTTGTTAATATGAGTTGAATGATGGACGAGTTACGAAGGTTTGAATGTTATAAGCGAGACAACCAAAAGTTAGTTATCACAATTAAAAGGAGAATGATTTGAACGATTTAAACAAATGAACGATGGTCTATTACATTAACTAGTTAAACGATTTAAACGATGGGTTTTTGGTAAGTTATTAGGTAACGGGACGGGGGTAATGTGATAAAAGCATGGTAGATACGCCGCTGGTACTTCTTATATATAAGTGCTTTTATCATATTACATTCCGTAGCGTTATTTAGTTCACTTGGTCGAACGATTTTCAAACGAGACACGCAACGATGTTTACTAAACGATATAAATCATACGAGTTTTATTACGAGAATGATTTACGCTTTGGTTTACATAAATAAATGTTTTGGGTTAAGATTCATGGGCATGAGATTTTATAAATATAACCAACTTAGTTTGAGCTGTTTAATAATATTGCAATATTAAACTCTTTTCAAAACAAGGTTTTCATCTATCGACTCTTGTAGTCAAACGAGGTATTGCAACATGTAAATGAGCCACGGATCCGACACTCTCACAAAACCTATGTGCTCACCAGAATTTCTTGGTGACTTTATTTTACATATGTTTCAGGTGGTGTTGAATGATGTTGATTGCTACTAGGATGCATGCTCACTTAGGACTAGACGAGGACTTAGTGACTAAATAACAAATGATAGACAATGTGGTTGTGTTTTAACTTTAATTTCAAGACAATGTAATCAGTTAATATTTAAATAAAACGAAACTTTTGAATCCATGGTTGTGAAACAATAGTTCTGTCGCTCCACTCCCCGACGTTTCCGCCACGGTTTTGTTGTTTTACGCGGTCAGGGTGTGTGACAGAAGAGTTGGTATCAGAGCCAATGGTTATAGGGAATTAGGTTATTAGTAATGCTTTGACCTAGACTATAACTTTTCTAGGACCCTAACGCGAGTTTTCTCGTGTTTAGATTTTAAAACAATACTGTCACCTATCTTTAGGTGATAACCACAACGAGAACACAATAACAAATCCGATTTGAAAATCAATCATCTATCCCTAGATGATTTATTATAAGGTTTTGAACCTTCAAAGTTTTCAAAATCTTGTCAAAGTTTAGGTCTTATAATGTGAACACGTGCAATCTGGAAGGGTGGATGCCTGTACCTCGGGTTTTCTGTCTAAGGCTAGAGTGTTCGTGCAAATCAACATAATCGAACCAGTCACTCTTACCTGGGAACTCTTGGGGAGAGTGTCCACTTATAGGCTAAAGCATGTCTTCGCGATTCATTATTTTGACCTATTTACTTTGATTAGTCACCGTGTGTCGTTTGTTTGTTCGAGGTAATGAACGAATGATCACCTTCCTTATGTTTTTGTCGATGTTTTCAATACCTCTTTTGTTCATCCAATTGTCGATCTCACTCGTTTCTCGTGTTTCCTTGTTCTTTTTAGAATATGCCTCCTCGACGAGATGCACAACTGCAAACTAACGCTGAAATCGCAGCCCTTGTCGCTCAGCAAATGGCTGCCGTGATTTCGAACCTAATAACTCAGATTAATCAAGCGAACAACAATAATAACAACAATGCTCAGTCTAGTTTCAAAACGTTTAACACGGCTAAACCACTAAGGTTTTCTGGGTCTCAAGGAGCAACTACGCTCCTACAATGGTTCGAGAGTCTGGAAAGCACATTTAGACATGTTCAGTGTCCGAATGAACGAAAGGTTGAGTTTGCATCCAGTTTTTTCGAGAAGCATGCTCTTACATGGTGGAATAGTGTGATGCGTGATAGGGGTGCCGATGTGGCGATGGCACAAACTTGGGAAGAGCTACGGGCTCTCATGATGAAAGAGTTCCGTCCCCGACATGAGATAAGGGCTTTGGAATGAGAATTTGATGATCTAAAACTAGATGGGGGAGAACACCGTGCTTATACGAATTTGTTGTGTCCTACTATGGTTACCCCGTTGGAGAAAGCGATTGAGAGGTATATTGATGGTCTACCCGATTCTATACAAGATATTGTGACTGGTAATAATCCTACCACTATTCGTCAAGCAATCGAATAGGCTGCAACTCTGACCGAGTCTCAGGTCAGAAAAGGAAAACTGACTCGTAAGGGTGACAAGAAGCAGCCAACCGATACTACACAAGACAAGGGTAAGGGTAAGAAAAAGAGTGAGTCATCTAGGAGGTCGAGGAAGCGAAAGGCTTCCCAAAGTTTTGCTGTCACGGCACTAAATGCTCAGAACCCACCAGCACAACCTCCTACAAAGAAACAATATGCTGGTACCGCACCTCACTGCACACTCGGTGCAATGGTCATCATGCTGCTCAACAAGCTTGTAAACAAGCTGTTCAGAATCCAGCATAGATTCAGGGAAATGCTACTAGATTTCCACCTAGATCATGTTATAACTACGGAGAAATGGGTCATTTCAGCAACAACTTTCTGAGGTTTGCGAATTCGAATGTCAACGCGAATGTGAACCTCGCTTGTGGACGAACGTACAACTTAAATGCAAACGAGGTGCGTGCTGACAACGAGGATGTTAATGGTACGTTCCTTGTTAACCATCGACCTGTATCTGTTCTTTTCGATTCTGGTGCCGATAGAAGTTTTGTTTCGTTATCATTTGAGCCTTTGCTTGCGATACCTAGAACTAAACTGAGGAAACCCTTATCTGTTGAAGTTGCTACTGGTAAACCTCTTGTTCTCAATTATGTTATTCGTGATTGTCAATTGAACCTTGATAACCATCTTTTTCCTATTGACCTCATACCAATGCAACTTGGGAGTTTCGACATTATCGTAGGGATGGATTGGTTAACTAAGTATCATGCTGAGGTGGTTTGTTTCGATAAGATTGTTCGTATTCCTCTTTCTTTTGGTGAAGTTCTAGAACTTGGTGGCGAGAAACCATCTGGTGGTTTGAAACTCATGTCGCGTACGAAAGCCCAAAGTTACTTACGAAAAGGATATGTGGCTTTTCTGGCAGATGTCACCGACGAGAAAGGCAAAAGAAAGCGTATTCAAGATATTCCGATTGTTCGAGATTATCCAGAAGTATTTCCTGATGAACTGCCTGGTTTGCCTCAAGTTTGTCAAGTCGAGTTTCATATTGATCTTGTACTCAATGCCAACCCAATTGCAAAAGCACCTTATTGGCTTGCACCGTCTGAGATGCAAGAGTTATCGAAACAGCTTCAAGAGTTATCTGACAAAGGATTCATCCGTCCGAGTTATTCTCCTTGGGGTGATCCAGTCCTGTTTGTGAAAAAGAAAGATGGATCTTTTCGAATGTGTATCGATTATCGTGAGCTTAACAAGCTAACCATCAAGAATCGATATCCCCTACCATGAATCGACGATCTTTTTGACCAGCTGCAAGGTGCTTCATGTTTTTCCATGATCGATCTGCGTTCTAGGTATCATCAGCTTCATGTATTCGAAGAAGACACTCCCAAAACTGCTTTCCGCACGAGATATGGTCACAACGAGTTCACTGTCATGCCTTTCGGTTTGACGAATGCCCTAGCTATTTTCATGGGTTTAATGAATAGGGTTTGTAAACCTTATTTAGACAAATTCATCATTGTCTTCATTGATGACATTCTCATTTATTCGAAGTCTCGAGCCGATCACGAACAACACCTTCGTCTGACAATGGAACTTCTAAAGAAGTAATAACTTTTTGCCAAATTCTCCATGTGCGAATTCTGGCTTAAGGAAGTTTAGTTTTTGGGTCATATTGTTAACGAGCAGGATATTCATGTGGATCCTTCCAAAACAGCTGTTATTAAGGATTGGAATACACCTACGACACCCACAGAAGTTCGTTCTTTTCTTGGCCTTGCTGGTTTTTATCGACGATTTATTTCGAACTTCTCGAAGATCGCGGTTCCTCTCACTGTTTTGACTCAGAAAAATAAGCCTTTCGAGTGGGGACCTAAACAAGAAGAAGTGTTCCAAATGCTGAAACAAAAACTCGGTGATGCTCCTATTTTATCTTTGCCTGATGGAAACGATGATTTTGTTGTCTATTGTGACGCGTCAAATCTAGGCCTTGGTTGTGTTCTCATGCAACGAGGCAAAGTTATAGCTTAAGCGTCAAGACAGCTTAAGGTTCACGAGAAGAACTACACCACTCATGATCTCGAGTTAGGAGCTGTGGTTTTTGCTCTCAAAATCTGGAGACACTATCTCTATGGCACAAAGTGTGT
>JARYGA010009204.1:0-64501 GCA_030545235.1 Helianthus tuberosus | reverse complement strand
AACTTGGGCAGTGACAGCAAAATTTTGGGAAGCCTTACGCTTCCTTGACCCCCTTGAGGAACCAGAATCCTTTCCCTTCTTGTTTTGACCTTTCTTGCTATCTTCTTTGTCAGACGCCTGCTTCTTACCCTTGTCACCCTTTTTGTGCAGCTTTCCCTTTCGAACCTGCGACTCAGTTAATGTCGCTGCTAACTCGATTGCCTGACAGAGTGTGGTAGGGCTACTACCAGTAATGATGTCTTGTACTGAGTCAGGTAGACCATCGATGTACCTCTCGATAGCCTTGTCGAGTGGGGTGACCATTGTTGGGCATAGCAAACTCAGCTCCTCAAACCTATCAGTATACGCCCGGTGCTCGCCACTATCTTGTTTTAAGTCATCAAACTCTCTCTCCAAAGCCCGCTGTTCATGACGAGGACAAAACTCCCTCATCATAAGGGCCCTAAGTTCGGCCCAAGTTTGTGCTAGAGCAACTTCTGCACCCCGGTCTCTCATAACCCCGTTCCACCACGTAAGAGCCCTCTTCTGAAACACACTCGAAGAAAACTCGACCTTGCGATTATCAGGACACTGAACGTGGCGAAATGTACTCTCAGTGCTCTCGAACCATTGTAGGAGCCCAGTTGCTCCTTTAGTACCACTAAACTTGAGTGGCTTAGCCGAATTGAAACTCTTGAAATTGCATGGAGCATGATTTTTGTTGTTGGCTTGGTTCATTTGAGCAATGAAATTTGGGAAAGCAGCAGCCATTTGCTGCACGATGATTTCTGCCAGTTCGGCAGTCGCTATCTGATGCTCGCGTCGAGGAGGCATTCTAAAAGAGGAAACATGAAAGGAAACGAGTGAGATGTTTGGATGAAAAGAAAGAGATGATACAAAAATTGACAACAGCAAAGATGGTGGTCATTTGTTTGTTACCACAAGGTAAACAAACGACACATTGTGACTAATCAAAGTATATGGGTCAAAAATAATGTATCACGAAGACATGCTCGCCTATAAGTGAACACTCACCCCAGGAGTTCCCAGGTAAGAGTGACTGGGCCTGTTATGTGGATTTGTACGAACACTCTAGCCTTAGACAGAAAACCCAGGGTACAGGCATTCACTCTTCCAGTTTGCACATGTTCACACTATTTAGGCCCAAACTTTGACGAGATTTTTAAAAACTTAGTAGGCACAAGGCCAAAAACGAATCAAACTGGAAGGGTTCAAAACCTTACAATAGAGGGTTCGAAACCTAGTAATCAATCATCCAAGAACAGATGATTAGTTTTCAAAGCGGATTCGAACTTGATGTTCCCGTTGTGGTTATCACCTAAGGATAGGTGAAGTGCATGTTTTAAGATCTAAACACAAGATAACTTGTGTTGGGGTCCTAGAAAGGTTATATTCTAGGTCAAAGCACTACTAATAACCTAATTCCCTATAACCATTGGCTCTGATACCAACTCTTCTGTCACACCCCGACCACGTAAAACATCAAAACGTTCTGTTGGCTCTGATACCAACTCTTTTGGGATGTTCCGTTAAAAAATAACGTTCCGTGGACATGGAGGAAATTATTAACTCTTAGACACATTGTTAGGAATCATGTGTGGACAAAGTTGGGCGATGGCAGGTGCACGGATGTGTGGTATGATAAATGGGACGATGTTTGTCCTCTTAACAATGTCATCACGCCAAGGTTAATTGCTAATGCGGGGTTTACTCAAAATACTAAGGTTGCGGAGGTTTATGTTGACGGGAATTGGTTGTGGCCGCGTACTTGGAGTGCTAGATTTCCTTCTCTCCTAAATTTAAGACCGATTACTTTGATTGAATCCACGCATGATAAGCTAGTTTGGCGTTCTCGATTGGGTATAGAGGGAGATTTCAGTACATCGACGGTTTGGGATGATGTAAGGCATGCACATAATGGTCTTTGAAAGCAGGGGCAAGCACCTCGTCTACGAAGTTCTCCAATGGATAGATTGTTGTTGGTTCGTGTCAAGGGGCTGCTGGTCTGTGGCAATTTCATCTTTGATGATGGAGGATGATTTTTAGTTTTGTTTTGATTTGTCTTGTCTACTAGATATTTTTCCATAATATGTAGTAGGCTAGGTTATGTGGTGTTATAGGTATAGTTGTCGGTTTTTGCTTGGCTTACATATATGGGGCATGTCCTGTATATGAACTAGTGGGGAACACATCCTCACTACTTGTACTTATTTGGGTTTGTTTTTTAATAGAATCACCGGGGTAACCCTTTACCCAAAAAAAAAGGCATGCACAGAATGATGTCTCATGGGGTAAGGTGGTGTGGTTTCCTCAAGCGGTTCCTCGCCATCTTTCTTTATGTGGCTCCTAGTGAATAGAAGATTGAAGACACATGATGTTATGGCTAAGTTTTCGGCGACGGGCAACACTAATTTTAATCTTCTTTGCTGTTCTTTGTGTATGACAGGTCCAGATTCTCACGAACACTTGTTCTTTGAGTGTAACTTTACGTCCAAAGTTTGGAGTGGTGTTAAAGATAGAGCTAGAATGTCTAATATTCATGAACAATGGAAGTCTATTTATGATCACTTGGTGGGGATCGCTACATCCAAAATGGCCCAACATGTAATTTCGAAGCTTGTGGTGGCTGCGGCTGCTTATTTTGTTTGGCAAGAGAGAAATGCCCGGCTGTTCTCGAACAAGAAACGGTCTCCGGAAAAGTTAGTTGAGGTGATTCTCGCTACGGTGCGGTTGAAACTTCACACGTGCAGATTTAAATACTCGGTCCAAGTTCACTCGATTCTTCATGAATGGAAGCTTCCGAGGGGTTTGCTGATTGAAGACGATGATTGTGGCTAGTTAGTGTTTTTTTCTTTTTTTGTTTGTGATTTCGGCTATGGGAGCTGTGGTTGTCATTATGGCTGTTTGTTTAGGGTAGCCTGAACTGGTGTTACTCATGTATGGCGTGTCATACATGAGAACTGAGGAAGACTCTCTTCCTTACTTGTTTTATTTGGTTTGGTTATATAAAATTCACCAGGGTAACCCTTTACCCAAAAAAAAAGACCTATCTTTGGCATTATCTCCTTAGTCATATAAACAGATGTCGCATGTAAACACTTCGAAAGAATGGTCTTTTAGAGACAAATGAAGTTGGTTCATTTGATACATGTGAATCTTGTTTACAAGGTAAAATGACCAAGTAAACCCTTAGAGGGAAAGGGCAAAATATTTATTAGGTATCATACATTCGGATGTATGTGATCCTTTTAAGCCAATGGCTAGGAATGGTGAAAGATACTTCATTACTTTTACCGACAACTATAGTAGTTATGGTTATGTGTACTTTTTTTTTGGGTAAAGGGTTACCCCGGTGAATTTTATTGATAAAGAATAAAGAATCACACAAGTGTACCAAAGCAGCACACAAGAACTAGACTTGGCATACCAAGACTAGCACAACCAAACAAAACAAAACCAACAGCCAAACCAAACGGACAACACAAAACCGACCCAAAGAAAAACTACCAGAAGCCGAAACAATGGCAACTAACAATAATACTTAAAGCAAAAACCTCTAGCCCAGATCAATGCTTAAAGTGTTCACTTGGAACTTCCATTTCTCTAACAGCAACGGGTGCTTTGAGCCTCTCCCAACCTTGAATGTCATTAACTTCAGCCGAACCGTATGAAGAACAATATTAGCAATCATAGTAGCACTTCGCTGATTAGTAGAAAATAGCCTATTGTTTCTTTCTTGCCATATGAAGTATGTAGAAGCCGCAACCACTAACTTACTTACAATACTCTCCGCTGAATTACCAGTACCATGTTGAGTAAGCCACATTATAATGGAGTCCCAATTTACATCAACAGACTCCATATAAGCCATTTCTTTAACCACATTATAATGGTTATGTGTACCTGCTAAGACACAAAGTTGAAGTTTTGAAATGTTCAAAGCCTTCAAAAGGTGAAGTACAAAATCAACTCAATCAAAGTTCTTCGTTTCAATAGAGGAGGAATCAAACTCTATTTGGATATGGTTTGATCTATGATGGCTAGGAGCACATCATCTCTATCATTTGGGGTTACGCTTTGTTCTCCGTGGCTCGTATGGCCCCAACCAAGAAAGTGGATAAGACACCTTTTGAAATATGGCATGGAAGGGCTCCATCATTATCATATTTAAGGGTATGGGTTGTGAAGCTTAAGTGAAGCATTACACCCCAAACAAATTGGAAATTCGATCCACTAAGTGTATCTTCGTAGGATATCCTAAAGATGATATAGGATATTACTTCTACGATCCAACAAAGCAAAAGTATTTGTTGCTCAAAAGGCTGAGTTCTCGGAAGCTAAGTTCCTTGTGGAAGGAACTAGTAGAATAGTGGAACTTGATGAGGATCGAGAACCACAAGCCGATACACGTTTGGTTGATACTAGCACTCAACAAGAGGTTGTTGAAAACTATCAAGTGGTTGATCAATACACACAAAACGTTCGCAGATCTGGTAGAATTAGTAGTCCAACTGAAAGATATGGATTTTTCATAGATGGATGCTATGTGGTAGATTCAGGTGAATCAACCACATACCATGATGCAATGTCAAAATTCGATTGTGACAAATGGCTTGAAGCCATGAACGTAAAGATGCAGTCCATGTATGACAACCAAGTATGGGAATTGGTTGTAGCACCTCTTAACTCCAAAGTAGTTGGAAGTAAGTGGGTTTTCAGGAAGGAAACCGATATGCATGGTAACTTGGATACTTGTAAAGCGAGACTTGTAGCAAAAGGTATCACTCAAACTCAAAGGGTTGATTATGATGAGTCCTTTTTTTTGGGTAAAGGGTTACCCCGGTGAATTTTATATATCAACAATAAAAACAGGGTGTGACAAAAAACTGACACACACTACTAGACTTGACATACCAAGCCTAGGCAATCCAACACAAAAGACAACCAAAAACAAAACAGCCCAGAACTACAAATAAGAAAAGCTAAATACAGCCACAACTAAACTAGACACCCAAAACCAGAAAAACAACTACTAGCCTGGGTCATTAACTTGATTCTCTGTAGAGATCTTCCATTTCTCTAACAATCTTCTGTTCACCGGATTGCTATCATCTTTAAATCCCATTACTTTCAGCCGAACCGTATGAAGAATCAGTTGAGCCACCTGTTCTGGATTTCGGTAACTTTGGGAGAATAACCGATTGTTTCTCTCTTGCCAAACAAAGTACGAGGACGCCGCAATAAGAAGCTTGCAAATAACATAAACCAGCTTCTTTGAACTAGAAAATTGCTCCATCCATATTATAATCGAACTCCAAGCATCATTAACACTATCCAGATCCGCCATTACCTTCACAATGTTCCAAATTTTAGACGCAAACGAACACTGAAAGAAAAGGTGATCGCGCGAGTCCCGATTGTACCTACAGAGAGGACAACACATTAACCTTAAATTAGTTTCGCTCCCTGCTTCCCAAACCGCCAATCTATCTTGAGTCTTCAGCTTATCTTTGAACACAAGCCACATGTGAAACGAATGCCTCGGAATACATTGAGCAAACCATACCATGTTCGCCCACAAAGCCATGTTGTCTCGGTTACGTATAGTATCCCACACTACTCCAGATCCGAAAGTACATGTGTTACCTTCCAGGTCTTTCCAAATCAGCCTATCCTCCATATTATGGTCTAGAATCGGCACAGATAGGTTAATTAAAACCGGATATAAATCATTCCAAGCTTGAGGCCATTTCCAATGAGAATGATCATCTATCAGATCCGAAACACAAGAATTGAGATTAAATCCCGCATTGGCAATATGTCTCGGAGTAATAAAAGATCTGAGCGGGCTCACGTCACACCATTTATCACTCCAGACGTTTGTTTGAGACCCACTCCGAATAGAGGACCAAATATGAGGACGCACCAGCTCACGAATGGAGAGAATTTTCCTCCATCCCCAGCTCATACTGCCACGACTTGGGATGTCCCAAAAAGACTTTCCTTTCAGCTTATATGTGTGAATCCAATCAACCCATAACGATTTCCGTTTGGTAATAATACTCCATATATGGCTAGTGATCAGAGCTTTGTTAACGTCGGCAATGCTCCGAATACCTAACCCACCTTCATTTTTTGGTAAACAAACATCTTTCCAAGCCACTTTCGCTCGCACTCTACCTGCAATTCCCGCATTCCATAGGAATCTGCGGATTCTTTTCTCTAAATCATTAATAATACGCGCTGGAATTATAAAAACAGACGCCCAATAAACGTGCATAGATGAAAGAACCGAAGTTATAAGTTGAAGCCGACCCGCAAAAGACAAAGATTTATTTATCCAGCTTGCTATTTTATTCTCCATACGGTCAACAAGGATCTTACAATCCTTAAAATTCAGCTTTGTGGTAATAAGAGGAACCCCAAGATACCGAACAGGGAGAACTCCTTGTTGGAAGGGCATCACACTAAGAATCTCTTGACGAACCGATTGAGGAATGTTACAAAAGAAAACCGTGCTTTTCGCCGGGCTCGGAACCAAACCAGAAATACGCGTAAAAACTTCGAGGGCATCCTTAACCTTCTTAACCGACCTGATGTCACCATTCACAAAAATAAATAAATCATCAGCGAATGAAACATTAATGATTTTCTGCTTAGCACAATGAGCATGATATTTGAAATCCGTGTTGGCCGCCCGTTGAAGCAGTAAAGAGAGAACCTCCATGATTAGCGTGAATAAGTAAGGCGACATAGGATCCCCTTGACGTAGGCCACGCTTTCCCCGAAAATATCCATGTATATCTCCATTAATACTAACCGAATAAGAAGCAGTGGTTACACATGTCATGATCCACCTAACCATCTTACAATGAAACCCAAACCGATGAAGGATATTCTCCAAAAAACCCCAATTCACCGTATCATAGGCTTTCTGGATATCTATCTTAAAAGCACATCTCGGGGGACCTCTATTAAGATGATAGTTGTGCATGAGCTCTTGAGTGAGAAGAATATTATCAGATATTTTCCTACCCGGCACAAAGGCAGACTGATTTATACCCACAAGCGTACCCAGACTACCCTTTATTCTATCCGTGATAATCTTACTTATGCACTTGTACAAAACATTGCAACAAGAAATAGGACGATAGTCCAATACTGAGTCCGCAGTTTCTTTCTTTGGAATCAAAGCCAGAATCGTGTGGTTTATTTGTTTCAAGATTTGACCGTTATCAAAAAAATCCAACACCGCATTAGTAACCTCCTCACCCACTATATCCCAAGCATGTTTAAAGAAAGCTGACGTGTAACCATCTGGGCCCGGGGCTTTATTCTCACCGATACTAAACATGGCCTGCTTAATCTCCTCACGAGTAACCTGACGAACCATGAAATCCGCAGCATTAGAAGAAAGAACATTGACAAAGATATCCTCCAAGTTAACCGTATCTACCGGGTGTTCTACCCCCAAGAAATTTGTATAATGAGACACTAAGGCATGCACTACACCATCTCCTTCATAACGGGTACCCGAAGCATCCAAAATACTATGAATTTTACACCTCGCATTCTTACTTTTCACCATGTTATGAAAGAAGCTGGTATTCGAATCACCGGCACATAACCATTCCACCTTGGACTTCTGTTTTAAAAAACACTCCTCATCATAAGCAGCTAATTTAAAATCATGAAGACATTTAACCTCCATTTACCGTAAACTAGCATCCAGCGGGTTTTTATCTATCAGATTCTGAATGTCATCCAGCTTTTTCCTCATGTCAACCACCTTAGCATGTAGATTGCCCTGTTCAAATAAGATTCTTCTCATATGCGGCTTTAAATTCCTGAGCTTCTTCATAACCGAAAACATGTGAACTCCATCAATACTCTTTGTCCATTCCTGAATAACATAGTTTCTGAATTCAGGTTTGGCGGTGATGAAATTAGGAAATTTGAAAGGTTTTGCACGGTTCACCAAGTTGGTAGCTGCCTTTAAGATGCACGGAGAGTGATCTGACACTCTATACGGTTGGTACATGGCATATGCATCCGGAAACATCTCAATGAATTTAATATTACCCATAACCCGATCAATCTTCTTAAGGAGACCCACGCCATTCTTCGGTTTTTGGGACCAGGTATAATGAAGGCCGTGGCCTTTGATATCAATAAGTTCCACATTCTGAATACATTCATTGAACTCCCGCATGCTGATTGTTTGTTTCAAAGGCCCATATAACGAGTCCTCAAAATGAAGAGTCGTGTTAAAATCACCCATAACAAACCAGGGCTTATCATGACACAGGCTTTTATGCTTACACAGATCCTCCCATAGAGCCCTTCGGTCCTGATACTTATTTTCAGCATACACAAACGAACCAAAAAGAACTTTCTTATCAGCTTTGAAAATCAATTGAACATGTATAACTTGATCCGATTGAGCCAAAACCATTAGATCTACCGAATCCGTATCCCAACCCAAGATAATTCTAGTACCCCGACTACACTGACCACCATTAGAAGTCCAATTCCATTTCCTGAACACATTTTTACATACTTGAACCAGTTTCGTAACTTCCACATGAGACTCTAGGATAGCACAAATTTTTAAATTATTTTCAGCTACAAGTAAACGAACCTCACTTTGTTTCAGGGGTCGGTTCAAACCCCTAATGTTCCATGCCATAATGCTATCCATTAAAACCGTTGTGTCCGGGAGTGCTTGCCCCCTCAGATTGTGTTTCATGATTCTCCTTCCTCATAAAGTTTGACATTTCCGTTGGAATCACCTCCCCCACTTCTTTCTCAATCCGATTGGACTCTATCTTTTCTTCATTCCGAATTACGTTGTGATCTTTAATTTCTCCCACCCCCTCTTCATCCGTATTAGCTAGAACATCAAAATTATTCGTAACTTGTACATTACCAGCTGAAGTATAAGATCCGGACTCAGTCTTTGTTCCCGATGTACTTGGTTGCTGATTTTTATTCTTGGGTTTATAAATAAATTTCGTTTTTTGCTTCTTACCCAGCTTAACAAGTCTCCTTTTGTCCGTTACAAAGCCCTCATCATCAACCACTACCTGCTTAGGCTTAGCATTAGTATTTTTTGCACAATTATGGTCATCATGACCAAAGATACAGCATAACGAACATCGTTGCGGCTTCCATTCATACTCAACATCAACTTGTTCCATAAAATATCCGTCCTCATCAAGTTTCGGTATAGCAAGCGATATATGCTCCTTGAGGTCATTATCAGCGTTAATCTCAATCAAGGCTCTTGCAAAGCTACTTCGGCCCCAATTTTCAGCACACATATCAGCAGTGAAACTATCTAGACGTTTTGGCACACCAATCTTAGATGCCAGTAAGCTCAAACCATCATCCGTATACACCGCAATAGGAACGTTATGTAATTTCACCCAAACAGGGACTACTTTGATACCATCCTTCCTTAGCGTGGCCGATGGAGTCCAAACATTTAGAAACAATGGAATTTTTCTAATTAACCAAGGACCTCCTTCCAGCACTTTCTGCATACCATCCTGAGAGTCAAACTTAAAGAAAAAGAAGCCGTTGGAATTCATCATAATCTTTTCAAATCCAAACTTCGACCATACATTTTTTGCATAGTACTCTACCACGGGAAAAGGTAGCCGATTACCTAAGAAATAGCCGTATAAGACATTATCAAATCTCTCCTGCACTTTTTTAACAACCTCCCTAGGTATAACAACATCAGCACCTTCTCGGGTCTCCAATGACTCCATAAGTCTAAAATTTATCTCTCTTTTGTTTCGTACAGTAGACTTAAGTTTTTCAGCATATGAGATAGGCATCGATTTTACCTGATTCTGCTCATCCTTACCATCATTTGTAGTGCTCACCAGAGGAACCGGAACGGTCACTTTCTCCAATTCATCGATAACATTGATAACTTTCTGTTCTTGCTGAATTACTCCACGACGAGGTATCAATGGGTAGCCATCAATATTCAGCGGTTTGCTAAATAATGAAGGTTTGTCTCGTAACTCCTGCGCATTCATCGGTTTAGAACCCTTCGAAGTAATAAAAATATCCCCATGCATCTTTTCTGAAAACGACTGAAACCCTAGATCATCCAAACCCTGATCCCTATTTCTCTCCATGCAATGAAACAATCAACGTATACGAAACCACTCCTTATCCAAACGACAGAAACATGCAGCCAAAAACAGAATACGGAAACCCTAAGAAACCCTAATCCCTAAAACCCTAGTGTTAATCTTCAATCCTTAACCGATTAATCCAAAGTTTTCGATCTAGCTAAATTAATCTAGTTAACCGCAATCAAAAACAAAAGATTAATAAATCAGAATTTCAAATTAAAACACTAAGGAGGCGATTGAAATAAAAGAAAAAAAAACCCTAAATTCAAGATTGGTCACAATTGCTAACTAGTTCGTTATGGAGGATCGAAAACCAATCTCCAATCACAGACTGTTATACAAAAGCTTGCAACGAAGAATCAAGGATTACGTGAGGAAGCAAAAATCGCCTAGGGATTGAGAGAAAACAGCCATCCATCCAATCATCTCACAATTGGGTTTATTATGATGAGTCCTTTTCGCCTGTGGCGATGCTAAAGTTAATTAGGATATTATTTGACATACCTGCATAATATGATTATGAGATTTGGCAAATGGATGTCAAAACGGCTTTCCTTAATAGATATATTGAGGAAGATGTATATATGGTTCAGCCTGGAAGTTTTGTCAATCCAAAACATCCTAACAAAGTATGCAAGTTAAAGATATCAATCT
This sequence comes from Helianthus tuberosus, assembly GCA_030545235.1. NCBI lineage: Eukaryota > Viridiplantae > Streptophyta > Magnoliopsida > Asterales > Asteraceae > Helianthus > Helianthus tuberosus. Next base: position 53,693 of record JARYGA010009204.1, on the reverse strand, counting down.
ATGGATTGAAACAAGCATCTATAAGATGGAATCACCGTTTTGATGAAGAGATTAGGGAATATGGATTCATCAAGAACGTTGATAAAGCATGTGTATAAGAAGGCTAGTGGGAGCATTATCACTTTCTTAGTATTATATGTCGATGACATTCTACTATATGGAAATCATATTCCAACCATGGAAGGTATAAAACCTGGCTTGAAAGTTGTTTTTCCATTAAGGATCTTGGTGAAGTCGCCTATATTTTGAGAATAAAGATCTATTGGGATAGATCAAGGCGATAGATAGGTTTAAACTAAAGTGCATACATTGACAAAGTCTTGAAAGGGTTCAAGATAGAGAACTCTATGAAAGGTTTGGTACCTATTCAAAGAGGGGACAATATTGAATGCGTTTCAATGTCAAAGCTCAAAGGATGAGCAAGAAAGAATGAAAGGAATCCCATATGCGTCAGCTATAGGATTCATTATGTATGTAATGATATGCACTAGACCGGACAAGTTATGCTCTTTAAGCATGACGAGAAGATACCAGCGAGTAAATGGTCATTGGGTGACTGTTAATATATATATATATATATTGAAATACCTTAGAAGGATTAAGGATATATTTCTAATATATGGATCTGGTGAAGAAGAACTCATTGTAAAGGGTTACAGGGATGCGAGTTTCAAAATTCGTTGTAAGGGGTTACATAGATACGAGTTTCCAAACTGATCGAGATGATTTTCGATCACAATCAGGTAGCATTGTCCACTACAGAATCATAATACAACGCTGCTTCATTAATTGAGATAATTCATATGGATCTACCACTTGAATTATTGCCGATCTAGGGGTAGTCCCTACCATTCAGGACCCCTAGAAATCTTTGTGATAACGATGGTTTGATTGCTTAAATCAAGGAACCTCGTGTACATCAAAAGACTAGGCACATTAAGCGGATTTTCAACTACATAAGGGATGAAGTTGAAAAAGGGAAAGATATGTATTCACAAAGTTCACATTGATCAAAATATTGAGGATCCACTCACGAAGCTCCTTGAACGGGCATAGCATGAAGGATCATACTTGTGCCTTAGGACTTCGAAATTCTAGTGATTGGATTTGATCTATTTTGTATTTGGATATTGGAACCACTATTATTATAACTCTTTATGATATTTTGAGTTAAGTTCCATTTTAGCATGTTTAAATCCGTGAATAAGTTGCTTATTCTAAATGTCCATAGTCGATCATACTTGTGGGAACAAATATGAATGTAAGACTATTATGAACTTGGATTGGTGGATATTCATTGGGTATGAATATAGAGCAAAGTGTTGCTGCCAAGGTTCATAGATATTTGTGGGATACAAATATTGGACTGACTCGCTCTCGAATATTACTGCATGGAATCATTTATGATTGATCATAAGTAAATTTGAGTAAAGGAGAATATCATAGTATCATCTGACCTGAGATACATATTGGGTCTTGATATTCACCAAATATTGTACCTTGACTTAATTTTTCGCTGTCAATAATATGACAGTACATAAGGCTAAGCTCAGGTGTGATACAAGGTGATTGTGAGAGACGTATTGTGACAACTCGTATTTCAGAACCTATTTATGTGCTTAATGTAACGTATGTGAACACTATGTGAACTCGATGATTAATGAAATGTTATGTGTTTTGTGTATGTATGTATGTATATAAGCAAGCCCAAATGCACAACACAAACCGATCGCACAAGCCCATTCGGGCTACACTCTTGTATTCGGAACAATGGGCAGCCCAACTGAGGGTTCGGCCCACTCCCTCATGTCGCATAACACATAGGAGTTAGGGTATACTCCTCATAACTTGCAAAATCACATAACACACAAAACCCTAGTGCTCTCTTCCTTCTCTCTAGAACTCGACGGTAACAACACCCCTCTCCCTCGAAGACCTTCTTGATTCGGATCACCTTTGTGTCACCTTCTAATCGGTTAGTGTATTACTTTGATTATATGTTTATTGATTCGTTGGCTTACATGTACTACATGATGATTTAGGGATGTTAGGTGTTTGATTATGATGTAACTTGTTAGGGTTTGGTGGTTATAAAAATCGGCTCACATGTGCACTTGATGATATTCATATGATTCAGATTTCATGATCAAGATTTAGAACCGAATATATATATAATCGGCTGTTATGTTTCTGTCTTTCGGATTGTTTGTTGGGTGATGATGAAAGCTTTATTATGATGGTTTGAATGTTTTAGAATGTTGTTATGTTTGAAACATAATTAGGGTTCTTGAGGAATCGGTTGAAATATATTTGTTTTGATCGATTATTGGTTAAGTTTGAACTTGTTAGTTGTTGATTGATAACCACAAAAATAGGAAATTGTTTGATTGCTTTGACCGATTTAATGTATGATTGGTAACTGTGGATTTCCTATAATTGATATGCATGATATTCGGATAATAAAATCAATCGTACAAGCTCCCTCTCGGTCGCACAAGATCAGGTCACACAAGACCTGATCTGATCGCACAAGTGCATCGCACAAGATGGGGTACAAACACATAAAGCACATGGTACTGGTTATTTATACATGATCGCACAAGATCTGGTGGATCGCACAAGATGGTGTCGATCGCACAAGATCTTGGGCCTTACACACTGTTTGAACTTAGCATGTTATTGGACCGAATGGCCCAAAACTCAGTCGCACGAGTTGTCCGGATCGCACAAGGATGACTCAGTCGCACAAGCTCAAACGGATCGCACAAGATATGTTATCCGTTTATTTAATTGGGCCGTGTTGATGTTTGTAGATTTGTTGGGTTTCTTGTTATTGGGCCGGGTACTGTTGGGTATCAATGGATGACTCGCACAAGGCCGTTGGACTTATGCGAGCCTAAATCTTTTAATCGCACATGTTCGGATACGTTATGACTGTTAAACGTGATGATGTGTGTTTGCCATGATCTATATGTGTTCGTAACCTGTTAGCTTATGGGAGACTTATGTGCACTACTTGAAACCAAAACCTGACTTGTACGGTAACCATGTTAGGACGTGGTTGACCACACTTAGCTCAAGTAACCTTTCTGTGTATTTGCCGAGCAAACCAAGGTGAGTTCACACTTCTAAGGCATGGGATTCCCGGTGGGTTGGGAATGGGTGTATCTGTACTATCAACACTACTAGACTACTTATTACTGTCCTCGGGTAGAAGGGCACGTGCGTAAAACCTACGTACACTTAATAGCTCCTGTCCTCGGGAAGAAGGGCACGTGCGTAAAACCTACGCACCCTAGCTACACTACTGCCCATAGATTGAGAAGGGCACGTACGTAAAACCTACGTACACTCATACTTCCACTGTCCTCGGATTGAAGGGCACGTACGTAAAACCTACGTACACTTATACTTGCTACGGTCCTTGGATCAAGAAGGGCACGTACGAATACGACTAGTCTAGTAGCATACAACATGGGAAGCCCCCACTAACTGAACATACGAATTGCCTAGTAATACTTGACATGGTTATACACTCACTTACGATTTGAGAAACGAACTTAATACTGAACAATCAACTGTGAACTCGCTCAACTTTGTTGTTGATTCTCTGTTACATGCCTTGCATGACGTTAGGTATTCTTGGAGCTTGCACAGGGAGGCGCAGTCGTTGTGGGACATGGACAGAGGATGCCATGTTAAAAACATTATGACATTTTGAACTTATTATCTTTGTTGGGTTTTACTATTATGCTTCCGCTAAACACTTAACTATGTTTTGGTTTTGAACACCTTTCGTATTGATGGAATGAACTTTTATTATTTACTTACAATGTTCAGTATGATTAGTGGCTTGATCCTGGTCAGTCACGCCTCCTAGCGGTGATACTCCGCGTGTGGATTTTGGGGGTGTGACAGATTGGTATCAGAGCCATTGGTTATAGAGAACTTGGTTTTAATAAGGGAATAAAGTTTTTGTTAAAACCAGACTATAACCTGAACAGTGCTCAACGATCCACAACGACGCTTCGCTCCACGTGCAAGACTCGACATACTAGGTGATATGATTTATGTTTACATTGCCTACTTGCTAGTACATAGAATTTTGCTCGTAGTATGCTTAGATGAACGTAATCGTTATTGTTTGAAAACACGTGTGTGCTTACTCCTTTCTGTCATCGCACTCTCGCGAACCTCTCTCACTCATGTTTCCCCTTGATATGAAGATCATGGCTGGACGCGTTAACATGACTCAAGCCCAGTTGACGGCTGTGATTAACCAACAAGTTGCTGCGGCACTTGCAGCTGCCCAAGCAGGAGGTATATCCTGCAGTTACAACTCACTCTATGATTTTTAGATCCTACACTCCTAACCCAACTCTTGTGTTTAACCTTGTCCAAATCTTGTGCACAATAGGTTAGAATGCTCAGCCACCTGCGTGCACGTTCAAAACTTTCATAGACTGTCGACCTACTACTTTTAGTGGCACTGAAGGGGCAGTTGGACTTCTCCACTGGTTCGAGAAGCTCGAGTCAGTCTTCGAAATGTGTGAATGCCCTGAAGCTCGCAGGGTGAAGTACGCCACTGGTACCCTCGAGGGCATTGCGCTGACTTGGTGGAATGCACAAGTTCAGATGTTAGGGCTGGCAGCTGCTAACGCTACCCCCTAGAATGATTTCAAGGAACTGATCAAGCGGGAATACTGTAGCCGTGATGACATCCACAAATTGGAAGTGGAGTTCTTTAACCTAAAGATGGAAGGGTCAAAGATAGAGGCTTATACGAAAAGGTCAAACGAACTGGCAATCTTTTGTCTAACTATGGTGGATCCTCCCATCAAGCGCATCGAGTTGTTCCTCAAAGGCATAGTACCAGAGATTCAAAGCCATGTAACTGCTGCTAACCTTGCTATTATTCAGGATGTCACTCGTCTTGCTCATCATCTCACAGACCAAGCAGTGGAACAGAATAAGCTGCCCAAGCGCATCGGAGCTACTACCACTACTACTACTTCTGCTACTCCCAGTGACAACAAACGAAAGTGGGATGGAACCACTAGCTAGGGTTCGACTACGGTTCAATCCCAGGCACAGCAGCGAAAGACCGATGACTACCAGAGTCCGGGTCAGCAGTCTTCTGGCAGTCAAGGGCAGCGTAGATATCGAGGAAATCACCCAAAGTGCAATAGATGCAACAGACACCACAGTGGTCAGTGCAACAAAGGTCGTTGTCAGAGGTGCCTTAAGATGGGGCATGAAGCTAAGGATTGCAGGAGCTCACAGCCTGCAAATCAGAATCGTCAGCAGCAGCAGCAAGCACAGCAGAACCAGCAACAACAACAAGGCAACAGGGGATGTTATCAGTGTGGCGCTGAAGGTCACATCAAGAGACACTGCCTGCAGTTAAATCAGAACCAAAATCAGAACAATAACCAAGGGAACGGGAACAACAATGGGGGTAACAACGGGGGAAATAATGGAGACAATGGCGCCCGGGGCCGTGTGTTCGTGATTGGACAGGGTGATGCTTGGAATGATCCCAACGTCGTGATGGGTAAGTTCCTTCTCGATGACTTTTATTTTTTTTTGGGTAAAGGGTTACCCCGGTGATTCTATTAAAATGCAACCGCAATTAAGAACAAGTAGTGAGGATGTGTTCCACACTAGTTCATATACAGGACATGCCCCATATATGTAAATCAAAACAAAAACCAAAGACCTATAACACCCCATAACCTAGTCTACTATAGATCATGACAAGATATCTAGTAGACAAAACATTGCAAACCACAAAACATAATCCTCAACCACCATCATCAAAGATAAAGTAGCCACAAAACAGCAGCCCCTTCAGACGAAAAGCAGACAGCCTATCCATTAGAGAACTTGGTAGAAGAGGTGCTTGCCCCTGCTTTCGAAGAAAAAGGATGAGTACCCGATGTCATAAATTCACTAGTTTCATTGTAGACTTCTTCAACCTCCTCCTCATCCAATTCCTGCCTGTCACTCGACGGTTTCTTCTCCACTGGACCCACAGTGGTACCTCGCTGATTACCAGTATCATCCTTCAGAATGTCAAATGGGTTAGACGTTGAAACCTGATTCTGCATCGGACTCTTTGAGGACGATTTTGGTTTAGGGTTGACAACTGGCCTGTAAACTAACTTAGGCTTCTGATTTTTCATATGGATGCCTTGGTTGTTCACTTTCTTCTTCTTGGCCTCTACAACCTGAAACTCATCATTATTCTTTTCAGCATCCCCACTAGAAGTTACCTGAGGGTTCTTTGGGCACGAGCTGTCATCATGACCAAACACACAGCAAGAGGAGCACCTTAGAGGCTCCCAATCATATTCAATCTTGACCTCCACCTTTGAATACCCACTACCATCCATAGATGGGATAGCAACAGTAACACTCTTTTTTAACTCAGCCCCCGCTTGCACTTCAATAAGCGCTCTAGCATAGCTGCTCCTTCCCCAAGATTCAGCACACATCGAGGCAGTATACGTATCCAACATCTTAGGTATCCCAATCATAGAGGCAACCAAGCTAAGCCCATCCTCGGTAAATGCCGCTAACGGCACATCATGCATCTTGACCCAAACTGGAACCACTTTAATGTCCTCTTTTTCCATCTTGATAGAGGGCGACCACTCCTTCAAAATTATGGGAACACTTCTAATTAGCCAAGGCCCATCCTCTAGCATTTGATTCATCCCTTCCTTAGTAGTAAACTTAAAGAAAAATAACCCGTTTGCATTCATCATGAGCCGGGAAAGACCATATTTAGCCCAGTTGTTTTTAGCAAAGTAATCGACCACAGGAAATGCCAACCGTTTACCCAGAAAATATCCAAACAAAGTGTTTGCATACCTATCAGTAACTTGCTGAACCGACGACAATGGAATAACAACATCAGCACCATCAACTTTCTCGGCAGATTCCATCGCCCGAAAATTCACTTTAACCTTCTCCTTTGTGTTCTTTACAATGTTAGCGAAGGAAACAGGATCTGCAGGCCCCGAAGTTCGTGCTTTACCTTGAGCAGCCGAGAAATTCATTCCATTGAAACCTGTTGATGGTGAACATCCCATCTTGGAATAATCCCAACATTGCTCTGGTCGCTCAGCAGCCGATTTTACCACCGGAGATGTGACCTTTGTGAGTTCATCAATGATATTTATACCACGTTTTGGCTTTATATTGTTCCCATCAACATCAAGAATACGATCAGCAATTTCTTTAAACGACAGTGGTGGCTTTCCACCAATTTTCGTTTGTTCATCCATTAAACCCTAATCTGATCAATCAGAGAGGGAGTGACGGCTGAACCCAAAAAGAAACTGGTAAACCCTAGCAGCCGTGACAAAACCTGAATATAGCCGATTCTGCAATGATGAAACAGCCGCAACAAGCGCAGGACCTTGTGAACCCTAATATGATGTAATACTGATTCGCCATTCAGATCAGATTAAGAATAAACCCTAGTCACAAAATAGGCAGCCGTCACCCTAAACCAATCAGAAGATAAAGAAAAACCGGAACAGATTAGTAATAGGATGGACGGCGGCAAAGACAAAACAAACCTACTTGTAAAAACCGTAATCTTAACTTCAATTAATTAGGAATCAAGGTATAGTCAAGATGCCTTAGCAGTAAAGGAATCGACAAACCCTAATCACTAATCAAAATTGATCAAGAACAGGTTAGAGACGAATGAAAGTAGGGTTTAGGAGAGAATCGCCAATTTCGCCCAGAGCTCCATAGTGCATATCTCCATAGTACTTTTCGATCTTTCTTCCCTTACAACCCGGAATAGAAAAAGCTAATGGATTGATCGGAAAGAAAGGTTCCCAATGTTGCAGTTGCCGTCGCACAGTATTCTCGATGTCTTTTATGTTACTGTTTTATTTTATTCGGGTGCCGATACTAGTTATGTGTCTCTAAAAGTTAGTCAGATGCATAAACGTACCCCAACACCCTTAAACACCAAACATGTTGTAGAATTAGCAAATGGTAAAAGTTTAGAGGCCACACACATAGTTCAGGGTTGTAATCTTATCCTCGCTGGTCAGACTTTCTCTATCGATCTCATTCCTATAGCCTTGGGTAGTTTCGACATCGTCATTGGGATGGATTGGTTATCCCAACAGCAAGCAGAGATCCTTTGTAAAGAAAAGATTGTTCGTATTCCCCGTTCTGGCAAAGAACCTCTCGAGGTTCAAGGCGACAAGAGTGGTGCTGTGGTAGGCATCATTTCTTTCCTAAAGGCCCAAAAGTGTTTGCGAAAGGGCCACACTGCCATCTTAGCACTCGTTATTGATGCATCGACGAAAGAGAAGAAGATAGAAGATATCCCAGTTGTACGCGACTTTCCTCAAGTGTTTCCTGAGGAATTACCTGGGCTACCACCTCATCGTCAGGTCGAATTTCAGATCGAGCTAGCTCCTGGAGCTGCACCCATAGCTCGAGCACCTTATCACTTAGCTCCAACCGAACTGGAAGAACTGTCTAAGCAATTGCAAGAACTCTTGGATAAGGGTTTCATTCGTCCTAGCTCTTCGCCCTGGGGAGCTCCAGTACTATTCATGAAAAAGAAAGATGGTACCTTCCGCATGTGCATCGACTATCGAGAACTCAACAAGGTGACCGTGAAGAATCGCTATCCTCTTCCACGTATCGACGACTTATTCGACCAGCTGCAAGGGTCGAGCTACTACTCGAAGATTGATTTGAGATCGGGTTTTCACCAGTTGAGAGTCCGAGAAGAGGACGTCTCCAAAACAGCCTTTAGAACTCGTTATGGACACTACGAGTTTTTGGTCATGCCTTTTGGGCTGACAAACGCACCTGCAGTTTTCATGGACCTCATGAATCGAGTGTGCAAGCCTTACCTAGATAAGTTCGTTATAGTTTTCATCGACGACATCCTGATCTACTCTAAGAGTCAGGAGGAACACGAGCAGCATCTGCGACTTATTTTGGAACTCCTTCGAACAGAACAACTTTACGCAAAGTTCTCGAAATGCAACTTCTGGCTTCGTGAAGTCCATTTCCTAGGCCACGTGGTGAACAAGGATGGGATTTACGTTGATCCATCCAAGGTAGACTCAATTAAGAACTGGCCTGCACCTCGCACACCAACGGAAATTCGCCTATTCTTGGGTTTGGCAGGCTACTATAGGAGGTTCATTAAGGATTTCTCCAAGATCGCGCAACCCCTCACCTCACTAACTTAGAAAGGCGTTGTCTATCGATGGGGTACTACACAGGAATCAGCATTCCAACACTTAAAGGATAGACTTTGCAGCGCACCTATTCTTTCATTGCCAGAGGGCACATACGACTTTGTGGTTTACTGCGACGCATCGATTCAGGGTCTTGGTTGTGTACTGATGCAACGGGATAAAGTTATTGCGTACGCCTCACGCCAGCTTAAAGTTCATGAAAGGAACTATACTACACACGATTTAGAGCTGGGAGCTGTTGTTTTTGCACTTAAGATATGGAGACACTACCTGTACGGTACCAAGTGCGCCATCTATACCGATCACAGGAGTCTCGAGCATATCTTCAAACAGAAGGAACTGAATATGCGACAACGACGATGGGTCGAGCTACTGAATGACTACGAATGCTCGATCAGGTACCACCCAGGCAAAGCCAATGTTGTGGCTGACGCCCTCAGTCGAAAGGACACTACGCCTAAGCGCGTACGAGCTTTATAACTCACTATTCAGTCTAGTCTTCCTTCCCAGATACGAGATGCTCAGGTAGAAGCATTGAAACCAGAGAACGTCATGGCTGAAGCCCTATGTGGCTCAAGGCAACGATTAGAACAAAAGGAACACGGTGCTTACTACGTAACAGGACGCATATGGGTCCCACTCTATGGCAACCTACGAGAGCTTGTGATGGATGAGGCACACAAGTCTCGCTACTCAGTACATCCTGGTTCGGATAAGATGTACCATGATCTCAAAACTACTTACTGGTGGCCTAGCATGAAGGCCCACATAGCTACTTACGTCAGCAAGTGTTTGACTTGTGTGAGAGTCAAAGTCGAATATCAGAAACCTTCAGGCCTACTCCAACAACCAGAGATACCACAATGGAAATGGGAGCAAATTTCCATGGATTTTGTTACTGGCCTGCCTAGATCTCAACGTGGTAACGATACTATTTGGGTGATCGTGGATCGACTCACAAAGTCTGCACACTTCTTGGCTATCAAGGAAACGGATAAGTTCTCCACTTTAGCAGACGTATATCTTAAGGAAGTTGTCTCGAGGCACGGGGTGCCCACCTCTATTATCTCGGATCGCGATGCACGTTTTACTTCAGAACTATGGCAAGCAATGCACAAGTCCTTTGGCTCACGTTTAGACATGAGCACAGCTTATCACCCGCAAACGGATGGGCAGTCTGAACGCACCATCCAGACCCTTGAAAACATGCTTAGGGCATGTGTGATTGACTTTGGCAACGGCTGGGAAAAGCATCTGCCACTTGTGGAATTTTCGTACAATAACAGCTACCACACCAGCATTAAAGCTGCTCCGTTTGAGGCATTGTACGGGCGTAAATGCCGATCACCTCTTTGTTGGGCAGAGGTGGGGGATAGTCAGATCACTGGTCCAGAACTTGTGGTGGACAAAACAGAACGAATTGCTCAAATACGACAATGAATGGCGGCAGCTCGTGACCGTCAGAAAAGCTATGCTGATAAGGGTAGGAAACCATTCGAATTCCAAGTTGGGGATCGAGTGCTACTCAAAGTCTCACCCTGGAAGGGTGTTGTTCGTTTTGGCAAACGAGGCAAACTTAACCCATGATACGTTGGACCATTCGACGTTATAGAGAAAATAGGCAAGGTGGCCCACAAACTGAACTTACCAGCAGAACTCAGTGCAGTTCACAACGTTTTCCACGTGTCAAATCTGAAGAAGTGTCTGTCAGATGAGACCCTCATAACCTTTGAAGGAGCTCACTATCGATGAGCAGTTGCGATTCGTCGAGGAACCAGTAGAGATCACGGACCGGGATGTTAAGGTCCTCAAGCTCACTAGAATACCTCTTGTACGAGTTCGTTGGAACTCCCGTCGTGGCCCAGAGTTCACCTGGGAACACGAAGATCAAATGAAACAAAAGTATCCCCAACTATTTGCAAACAGTACAACCACTACTGAGGCTGAAGCTACCACGGAATTTCGGGATGAAATTCCAGATCAACGGGGGGAGGATGTGACACCCCAGGAAAACCATGTAACTTAACTAGCTTCCTCAGTGAGTACGTACCAAATTTCGGGACGAAATTTCTTTCAACTTGGGGATAATGTGACAACTCGTATTTCAGAACCTATTTATGTGCTTAATGTAACGTATGTGAACACTATGTGACTATGTGAACACGATGATTAATTAATGTTATGTGTTTTGTGTATGTATGTATGTATATAAGCAAGCCCAAACGCACAACACGAACCGATCGCACAAGCCCATTCGGGCTACACTATTTTATTCAGAACAATGGGCAGCCCAAGTGAGGGTTCGGCCCACTCCCTCATGTCGCATAACACATAGGAGTTAGGGTATACTCCTCATAACTTGCAAAATCACATAACACACAAAACCCTAGTGCTCTCTTCCTTCTCTCTAGAACTCGACGGTAACAACACCCCTCTCCCTCGAAGACCTTCTTGATTCGGATCACCTTTGTGTCACCTTCTAATCGGTTAGTGTATTACTTTGATTGTATGTTTATTGATTCGTTGGCATACATGTATTACATGATGATTTAGGGATGTTAGGTGTTTGATTATGATGTAACTTGTTAGGGTTTGGTGGTTATAAAAATCGGCTCACATGTGCACTTGATGATATTCATATGATTCAGATTTCATGATCAAGATTTAGAACCGAATATATATATAATCGGCTGTTATGTTTCTGTCTTTCGGATTGTTTGTTGGGTGATGATGAAAGCTTTATTATGATGGTTTGAATGTTTTAGAATGTTGTTATGTTTGAAACATAATTAGGGTTCTTGAGGAATCGGTTGGAATATATTTGTTTTGATCGATTATTGGTTAAGTTTGAACTTGTTAGTTGTTGATTGATAACCACAAAAATAGGAAATTGTTTGATTGCTTTGACCGATTTAATGTATGATTTTTTTTTTTGGGTAAAGGGTTACCCCGGTAAAATTTTATAACATCAACCAATAAAAACAAGTGAGGAAAAGAATAATCCCCAATTCTCTAGCATGACATGCCATCCTAGAGTTTACAAGCAACAACGCACAACCAAAAAAAACTAGTTCATACTAAGACACTTGGTCACTAAACTCAAAAACAAGTTATAAAATTAGCCGAGATCATCATCAGCAACCACCAGACCACGAGGCAAACTCCAATCCCGCAAAATCCCTTCAATCTGAGTCGTTCTTTTAAATCTCATGGTATGAAGTTTTAATCGAACGGTAGATAACACCATCTCAATAAGCTGATCCGAGCTTCTCTTTTTATTAGAAAAGAGTCTTCTATTTCGTTCCTGCCACACAAAGTAAGCCGAAGCCCCAACAATAAGTTTTGCAATAATATGTTGAGCCTTCGTAGATGTCGCCACCTGATCCAAGAAAGCAAATATTGCAGCCCAATTAGCTTGAATATGGCCCATACCCGCTTTAACTTTAACACCATTCCATACTCGAGAAGCATATCCGCACTCAAAGAACAAATGCTCATGAGAGTCCGGACCTAAAACACAAAGCGAGCAACACAATAAGTTAAAATTAGTGTTACCCGTGGAACTCCATTTACTCATAACATCCTGTGTTTTTAGTTTCTTATTCACAAGAAGCCACATGAAGAACGAGTGCCTTGGGATCGACTGCTTGAACCACACCATATTAACCCATGACACCTCGTTTTGATGAATTCGAATATCTTCCCACACCATTGAAACACAATAATCAGCCAGTTTACCTGACCTAGTCCGGACCTAAAACTGTGGATTTCCTATAATTGATATGCATGATATTCGGATAATAAAATCAATCGCACAAGCTCCCTCTCGGTCGCACAAGACGAGGTACAAACACATAAAGCACATGGTACTGGTTATTTATACATGATCGCACAAGATCTTGGGCCTTACACACTGTTTGAACTTGGCATGTTATTGGACCGAATGGCCCAAAACTCAGTCGCACAAGTTGTCCGGATCGCACAAGGACGACTCAGTCGCACAAGCTCAAACGGATCGCACAAGATATGTTATCCGTTTATTTAATTGGGCCGTGTTGATGTTTGTAGATTTGTTGGGTTTCTTGTTACTGGGCCTGGTACTGTTGGGTATCAACGGATGACTCGTACAAGGCCGTTGGACTTGTGCGAGCCCAAATCTTTTAATCGGACATGTTCGGATACGTTATGACTGTTAAACGTGATGATGTGTGTTTGCCATGATCTATATGTGTTCGTAACCTGTTAGCTTATGGGAGACTTATGTGCACTACTCGAAACCAAAACCTGACTTGTACGGTAACCATGTTAGGACGTGGTTGACCACACTTAGCTCAAGTAACCTTTCTGTGTATCTTCCGAGCAAACCAAGGTGAGTTCACACTTCTAAGGCATGGGATTCCCGGTGGGTTGGGAATGGGATTGAATAACTATCTATACTATCAACACTACTAGACTACTTATTACTGTCCTCGGGTAGAAGGGCACGTGCGTAAAACCTACGTACACTTACTAGCTCCTGTCCTCGGGAAGAAGGGCACGTGCGTAAAACCTACGCACCCTAGCTACACTACTGCCCATAGATTGAGAAGGGCACGTACGTAAAACCTACGTACACTCATACTTCCACTGTCCTCGGATTGAAGGGCACGTACGTAAAACCTACGTACACTTATACTTGCTACGGTCCTTGGATCAAGAAGGGCACGTACGAATACGACTAGTCTAGTAGCATACAACATCGGAAGCCCCCACTAACTGAACATACGAATTGCCTAGTAATACTTGACATGGTAATACACTCACTTACGATTTGAGAAACGAACTTAATACTGAACAACCAACTGTGAACTCGCTCTACTTTGTTGTTGATTCTCTGTTACATGCCTTGCAGGACGTTAGGTATTCTTGGAGCTTGCACAAGGAGGCGCAGTCGTTGTGGGACATGGACAGAGGATGCCATGTTAAACACATTATGACATTTTGAACTTATTATCTTTGTTGGGTTTTACTATTATGCTTCCGCTAAACACTTAACTATGTTTTGGTTTTGAACACCTTTCTTATTGATGGAATGAACTTTTGTTATTTACTTACAATGTTCAGTATGATTGGTGGCTTGATCCTAGTCAGTCACGCCTCCTAGCGGTGATACTCTGCGTGTGGATTTTGGGGGTGTGACACGTATGTAGTCAAGAAGGGATTTGTTCCTCTTATTCGTTGAGAGTAAGATGTCTAAGGCCTGTTAAAGTTAAATCAACAGAGAGTGATTATGTCTCTGGATTTGACATGACATCTGTAACGAAAGGATAAATGATAGATTCACCTAAATCATATTCAAGTAAGGGACTTGAAGGGGATGATGTGACTGAATGGGACATATAGTCATACGTATTAGGAGTAGTAAACTATAGTTAGGTGGTCTTTACTACTTGCATCAATCTTCTATGTATCTTGTGCAAGTGGGAGATTGTTGGATTCTGTATGCCCAAGACACATATTAAATTGATGTGGCTAGTACGTTATGATCCAAGTCGAGTCATACCCAAATACAAGCTAGACAAACACTTAGAATATTTATTTGTGATATGATCAAACAAATAAATATTAACACTTATAACATTTAGAAATTGGTTTTCTAAATAATTTCACTTGATAAATTAATAAATTATATGGATAATTTATTTTGAGAGAATATTTTATTTTGTTATTTAATTGGTTAAATAACATTATAAAAGTTATGAATTATTGCATAAAAACTTATAAAATGTTATGTTATGTTTTATAAAAGTTATAAAACTTAATACAAGACATAAAAATAAGTTAGGAAAATTTTGATTGGGTGAGAATATGGTGGCACATGGGCCGCCCCCTTTTGTTCTTCCCTAAAGATTTTCCACCAATCACATTACATGTATATCTTACATGTTAGATGGCATTTGATTGGTTGTTGTGCAGGCAACCTTCTCTCACTCTTTTAAATCTATTTTGTATGACAAAATGGAAGAAGATGAACTTGAAAAACTAAGAGAATTCTCTCTACAAAAAATCGGCTATAGTAATGCCATTTGAGGAGACAATTTTCAAGTGAAGGACTTGCAAAAGGTATCTCTAATTTTCGGCCAAAGGGTGGTTGATCAAGAGGGTTTTTCAAGTTGATAAATCAAGTGCAAGAACTCCATAACTTCCATTCATATTTTCGGCCATGGTGGTTGATCTTGATGGAATTTTAGTGAGTTCATAAGTGTAGAAATCCTAGCTAAACACAAGGTGTTTGTTGGAAGGCTTGGGGTATACAAGCTTGAGGTCTTCTACACTTGAAGGCAACCGTTCAAGAAGCATCATCTTCTCATTTCTTATTACTCCAGGAAGGTAGTATTCTTTTTTTGGGTAAAGGGTTACCCCGGTAAATTTTATAAATCAACCAAATAAGTACAAGGGTGTGCCAGAGAGAACACACCAACTAGACTTGGCATTCCAAGACTAGGAACCAAAACAAGAAAAACAACCAGAAAGTTAACATGCAAAAGCAACAACCACAAACAAACTGCCCAAGAAAAACAAAGACACACGAGCAACTATAAAAGTAGACTTCTAGCCCGGATCTTCTTCCTCATCATTAGAGTAAATCTTCCATGCCGTTAGTAATCTATTCCGGCTAGCCATCCCACGGAACTTGAGCCCCATAATCTTCAAACGAACCGTGCTCCTGATCATCTCCATCACCGCTTCAACTGTGTTGTGCTTATGAGAGAATAGTCTATTATTTCTTTCTTGCCAAATAAAGTACGCCGTAGCTGCAATCAGAATCTTGCCCACAATCACATCCATCTTCTTCGAAGAAGCCGTTAGTTCCATCCATGCAACAATGGATCCCCAAGAATCATCAACACTTTCCAAGTTAACCAAAGCTTTGACATTATTCCAAACTTTTGCCGAAAAACTGCATTGGAAGAAAAGGTGGTCGCGCGAGTCACGATCATGGCAACAAAGCGGGCAACACATAAGTCTAAGATTCGTATCACTTCCTGCTTCCCAACTAGAAAGACGATCCTGAGTTTTGAGTTTATTCCTAATAACCAACCACATATGGAACGAGTGCCTCAGAATACACTGTGAAAACCATATCATATTAGACCATGAAACCGTATCACCTCGGCCCCTAATGTTGTTCCAAACTTCCTTTGAGCTGAAATAGCTATCTTTACCTTCCAAATCTTTCAACGTAAGCTTATCAGGAACATTGTGAAGAAGAGTTGGGGTTTGCAAATTTATCAACACCGGAAAAAGGTCATACCAAGCTTGCGGCCATCTCCACTGGCCTGAATCATCAACTAAATCAGCAACCGTTGACTACATACTAAATCCCGCATTAGAGATAATTCTCGGGGTAATGAATGAGGTAAACGGACTAAACGGGCACCAATTATCACACCAAGCATTAGTTTGAGCACCACTTCTGATCATTATACCAGTATAAGGACGCACCAAGTGTCGGATAGATAAAATTTTACGCCACCCCCAGCTCATACTACCTCTACTCGGGACCTCCCAAAAACTTCTACCCTTTAGTTTGTAGGAATGAATCCACTGAACCCACAAAGAGTGTCGCTTCGAGATGATACTCCATATATGGTTTGCCATAAGGGCATTATTAACATCCGTAATATTACGAATATCACAATAGGAAGGTAGTATTCTAAACACTCTATGGTTGCGTTTTAATTTTTGATAGCATGCATGTTCGTATATGTATCCGGGATTGGGTAAAATGGGTTTTATATCTTGTAAGTAACATGTTTTAAATAATATTAATTCCGCTGTGTTTTTATTTCATATGGATGAAATTACTTTGATAAACATGTTAAAATCCCAACAAATAGTGTACTAATGAACATAGCAAGTATATGATATGAAAACATGAAAAGCACGAAAGTAACAAGTAGGCACATGTGTTTCACCCCAAAATGTTTGAAAAACAGTAAAAGAGGGGTCTATGTACTCACTTGAGGGTGCTTAGAAGTCTTGAAAAAACGACCAAGCAAAGCTAGAGGGATCACAGAATTCAAACGACACCTAATATAGATAACTACATAAATAACCGGACCTAAATCGGAGGATCGGATAGAATGAGGTTTCGTAAACCAAATGAGTGTGGGAACTCATATGATATGGTTTAACAAAGCCTACATACTAAAATGAAACCTAACCTAAGTGCTTATGACCCATTACGACCCGTTTAGGTAGCTTATGCTACTTTAACGCGTCGTACGCGTAAAACGCATTCGGACCGCTTAACTAGTCCTATGACAAGTAAAATATGCCTTAGCATGTCTAATATAGTTACCTAATCAGTTTAGATGTCAAAATTTAGGTTAGATATGCTTAAAATGAATTTTTGAGTAAAAAGGGCATTTTGATAATTTTCCTACGGCATATAAACTACCTATCATACAACCACTTAAACGAAGTGACCATAAGGTATAACCTCGGAAGGTTATTCTCTATGGTCACCTAATGTGTTTGGTCGGATCCTAATGATCGACCAAACGGGTCGGGTTCGAAAGTATAAGCTATTGCTTAGATCGCTTACCTTTACGACCCTAGATAAGCACAAATCTAAAAGTGACGAGCTAAACATGTTAAAACATGTTTAACGAGGTTCGAAAATAGGTTTGATATCAAGACAAAGGGTCTTGATATCCACAAGTAGTTTGGTTACAAAATACGCAAGAATACGCATTTTGGCCGAAACTACGACTCGTCACTGAGCCTAGATAACGTGGTAATCAGTAGGTATAGTCACTAGGGACTATAACCATCGTGATTACGCTCACGTTATGAAGTTCAAACGAACTTCGCATTGACCATAAACTGGTCAATGCAGAAAGTCAAACGCAGTTTCACTTTAACGCTAAAAATGAATAAAAAGAACAAGGAATGCTTACAAAGGGTCCCCGCAAGATTTGATTCGATTTACTCTCAGGTATGAAGCATAAACTTCAACTTAGAGAGCCAAAATCAGATTCAAATGTGGGTTTTGAGCAGGACATGGGGGAGGTATTTATAGACTCGGTACCACCATTAAGATCGTTCAACAAAAACCGTGCTTCGATCCAGGCCAAACACATGGGCCCATGGTTTTATAATGGTTTTATAAAACCATGGGAGCCCCAAATATGGCCCCTAGAATTGAAAAATACCATGTGTATAGCTCACAAACAGCTGGAAACAAATTTCTGCATATCTGGCAGATCCTCACGGCCCGCGTAAGGTTCTGTATATGCTTACGCGGCCCGCCTGGGCTGCACAGATCATCAACAAGTTTGCTGATTTATAGTTTCAGTCCCTCTATGTGTTTTATGCTCATTTCGACACTTCTAAAGCCCGTTAAGCCAACTTTAAGGCCCTAAAATGGTACCTAAACATTGTGGACATGAAACAAGCTCAAAAATATGCCGGATGTCGGTTTGTTTGGTCGTACGATCGCTTTATTCGCTTAATTACGACGGAATACGCACGAACGCGGAAAACGATCCAAATTGCGCGACGAATGGATTTTTCTCATGCCAAACACTAAAATAAAATATTTTAATGCTTACATAAATTTTTGGATGTCTGGATGTATTCAGAACATAAGATATGAGCGAAAATGCAAACTTATGCACTTTTTGATGCTTTTAGTCCTTGAATGAGCATAAAGTTTATTTTTGCACACCGAACCCCTCAAAGCCTATTTCTAAGCTATGTAAAAGATATTTAGGGTGTGTTTAACTTATGATCAAGTTCCGGAATGTCTGTTACAGTACAAACTGACATACTTTCACAGTTTGTCGAATTTAGTCCATGTAAGCGAATAAACTTGATTTCGGCATACCAAACCTTCCAAAACTTATTTCTAAGTTATGCAAAGGTTATTTAAGGTATGTTAAGCCTATGTCACTGTTCCGGAGTGTTTGTTGCATTAAACTGGTTATATTTACGCATCAGGGCGCGTATAACCTTCCAGAAAGCGATTTAGAGCCCGAAATCGAACAAGAATTGATATGTGCAAATGATACACATATTTATACAAATCCCAAGTATGAAATACAATATTTCATTGGTTTGGTATTTGTTTGATAGTTGAGGTGACACAGTTGTCAAAGTCTCCCCTACTTCAGGAAAATTCGTCCCGAAATTTATTTAGAGGAAACTTGTGAGAGTTTGAAACATGAAGTTGAAAAGATCAAACAACACTGGTTAGAGTTCCGAACTTCTAGTAACTGTAATAACATCATGCTTGCAATGTGAGAGGGACACTTATATACAAGTATATAAAGCGTAATTGGTGTGTCCACCGTACCTCCATTACATTGTTCACATTTCGTTATGGTTGCCACTATCGGTTCTTACACATAATAAATCTTACTGGGTTCCTGTGCACTGAATTTCATAATTATGTACGCGTCCATAATTACGTAATTCCTTGCATAGTCCGCACAGTGCATTTTATAATGTGTAGGGGAAAACCAAATGAACAAACTTGTGATGAGTGTGACTAGACCTCCATAGGATCCTTGAAACCAATAAATGATCTCTTTAAATAGACCACCAAGGAGTCTTTTTAGCTTGTATCATCACATGTCATTCTTAACCAGATTCTGAATCAATCTTTTTTTACTAGACCACTCAAAGGGTCTCTTTTTGAATCATGGAATGGTACAATAATCCAAGGGTCTTGACTATCACGTAGAAGCCCAATAAGGATTTAAGGTAGTACCTTTTTGAATATCCAACTATGAATCCCTCATATGAAGATATGAAAGATTCTACGAGGATTTGGATAACGAATATCCAGAGTATACAAAAACACAAAATGCATAAAAGAAAACACAAAATGCATAAACACATAATCACATAATTGTTCATCTTGATTTTAAATCTATTATCATTTTGTTAATTTGTTCACATGTATTTAAAGTACGTCAGGAATCCAATCTGTGTATTTCATTTGGCACTTTAAATATTATCAAGGATCTAACTATAAAGATAGGAAGATCTTAAAAAAAAAGAAAATTCGATTTCGATTATAAGGAATCGAAATGTTCGAATTTAGGTACACAAGGAATCCAATTAAGGACTCCGATTTGAATGATAATTATCCACAAGGATCTAATTGTAGAGATTAAAAGATCCAATATGGATTTTAGAAGTTGAAGATGTTTTGAAACCTTGCACTGGATGTGCTTAAGTCAAAACATGAAGTAAAAATGCTAGATATGTCAAGGCGACATATGAAGCAGAATTTGAAAGTTAAGTCAATGTATGAGAAAAAATGTTTTTGAAAACAATGCATGGGGTTTCTTTTTAAAAATGTGTTTAATGTTTTTGAAATCTTACATAATACTTTTTGAAATCTTAAAGTAGGCGCATTAGATAAAAATGTTTTAAAATCATGCGAGATGAAATTTTTGAAATTATGTATAAGGTTTTTGAAAATATGAATAATGCTTTTTGAAATCATGCACTTGATAAGAAAATATACTGTGTTAATATTGTTTTCAGGCTATATGAGACATTTTGAAATCATGCAGGTTGTTTTTGAAAACATAGACAATGTTTTTGAAATCGTGGAGGTTGTTTTTGAAAATGAACATATACTAGGTATATTGTTATAAAATCCAGAGTGTAATGATATGGGTATGAGATTGAAAAATACCTTAGTTTTCTAACCAAGGATTCAAAGGCACAGATGTGCAAAAGCACGATTACTCATAATGTCATTTTATTTTCTGTACTTCGTTTCTTAGAATGAAACGAGTACTTAGAACTTTCGAGGAAATTATGAGCGATCACTTGAAAGAGAGAATCACAAGAGTAGTTTGTAAGAACGCAGTTCCTTGTCGTAGGTATCATAGGGGAATGCCATACACACATGTAACTACACTTGTATATTAGAATTGTGAACAACAACTTATTCATAAACTGAACACATTGTTTCCGAGTTTAATAAAAAAGAAACAAAAGCAACAGGTGCTTCTTCTAATCAGCCAAATGCTCATCCAAGGGTTGGATTTGCATTGACAATCTTTGGGCATTTGTTCCTGAAATGGTTCGTCTCGCCACAGTTGTAGCAAGTACCAGACGGAAAACGAGCTTGAGTAGGGTTGACTTGGAGTTGGGTAGCAGCAAGGTT
This sequence comes from Helianthus tuberosus, assembly GCA_030545235.1. Classification (NCBI taxonomy): domain Eukaryota; kingdom Viridiplantae; phylum Streptophyta; class Magnoliopsida; order Asterales; family Asteraceae; genus Helianthus; species Helianthus tuberosus. Next base: position 32,267 of record JARYGA010009204.1, on the reverse strand, counting down.
TATAGCAGCTTTGTTTTGGATAGCAAACCGACATATGTTAACCAAATGTCCCCACCATCCACAGTAGGTACATTTGAAGCAGGGTAAGAGGTTTGAATCGTTTGCACCATGGAGCAGCTCCTAAGTACGGCTGGTGGCGCTGCCACTTGGCTAGGTCCCGCTTGATTAGGTGTAACTGTTGCGGGTTTCCTTGAAGCCTTATGCTTCCTTGATTTTGGTGCAGGCTTGACTTCTGTTTCCTTCGGTGACTCTTGAGTGGCTTCCTCCTAGAGATGGTACATGGCAGTAGCTAATTCAACAGTCTTCAGGACGACTTCGCCTATTCGCTGAGTGAATTTGGCAGTCTACTCGGATATCTGGGCGTCATCGCGATGAAGAGACATTCTAGAAGAAAATGAAAGACATAGGAAGAAACAAGTTAAATGTTATCGGATAAACAAAACAGAATGGCGCATAAGAATTGCGATCATTCGTTTGTTACCTAAGGCAAACAAATGAGATGGTGACAAATCAAAGCAAGCGGGTCATAATAAGGTATCGCTGAAGACATGCTTGCCTATAAGTGAACACTCACCCCAAGAGTTCCCAGGTAAGAGTGACTGGTCCGATAGTGCGGATTTGTACGAACACTCTAGCCTTAGACAGAAAACTCAGAGTACAGGCATTCACTCTTCCAGTTGCACGTGTTCACATTATTTAGAACCCAAAACCTTGACGAGATTTTGAAAACTTAGAAGGCACAAGGCCAAAAATCAAACTGGAAGGGTTCAAAACCATATAATAAATCATCCTAGAACGGATGATTGGTTTTTAAAGCGGTTTTGAAATTTATGTTCTTGTTGAAGTCGTCGCCTAAGGATAGGTGACGGTATTGTTTTATGATCTAAACACAAGGATCTTGTGTTAGGGTCCTAGGAAGGTTATAGACTAGGTCAACAAATTACTAATAACTTAATTCCCTATAACCATGAGCTCTGATACCAACTCTTCTGTCACACCCCGACCACGTAAAACAACAAAGCGTGGCGGAAACGTCGGGGAGTGTTGTAACAGAATCGTTGTTTCATAACACATGGAAATTTGAAATTTTGTTTTATTGATTAAAAGAGTTACAATGTCTTAATAACAAAGAAACATAACCAAATTAACTAGTCTTGCATCTTTTAATGTCACTAAGGCCCAAGTCCACCTAAGTGTATCTTGATCAATCATATGCATCATTTCCCGAAACACATGTGAAAATTGGTACGTGAGCATAAAAATGCCTGTGAGATACATAGGTTTTGTTGATTTAGGATTCATGACTTATAAGTTTAAAGAAAAATGTTTAAGAAAAGTTAGTCATGATCCTTGTAAAATGTTTTCTTTTAAAAGTCATTTGAAAAGCGATGATTAAAATAGATGATATGTAAAGAATAATGTAAGGTTAAATGAATATCCAAGTAAAAATGAGTTTGTATGAAATAAGTTGTTTTGTAAAACAAATGTTTAGTGAAAATATGTTATTTGTGTAAAATGTAATAAGTCAAATACTGAAGTTTAAATAACGCTAAGATATGTAATACTATAAAAGCACTTATATATAGGAAGTACCAGCGGCGTATCCACCATGCTTTTATCTTATAACACATGCCTCGTTATTTAAATCACTTACCAAAACAAACCATCAATGTAAAAATGTTTATATATTGTCAAATGTCATATGTTTATGTAAAAACCATCAAATGTAAATCATGTAATGTGTAAACAAATGTTATGTAGAGTGAATAAAAGCATTTATTCAAACCTATAAGAAAGTAATGTACAAAACAATGCATTTGATAAAATATAATCAAAAGTTATGTTTTGTAAGATAATGCATGCTTTACTGATACAACCATTTATGCGGTAATGTTTTTTTTGGGTAAAGGGTTACCCCAGTGATTCTATTAAAAACAAACCCAAATAAGAACAAGTAGTGAGGATGTGTTCCACACTAGTTCATATATATGTAGACCAATCAAAACAAGAGAAAACTAATACACCACAAAACCTAGCCTACTATACATCATGCAAAGATTTTAAGTAGACAAGACCCAACAAACCAAAAACATCTAAAATCAACCTCCATCATCAAATACGAAGGTGCTACACGCTAGCAGCCCCTTAGCACGCAACAAGGACATCCTATCCATTGGTGAGTTTCGTGGAAGAGGAGCTTGCCACTGCTTTGGAAGACAAAGGAGATGTACCCGAACTCATAAAATCACTAGTTTCGTTATAAACTTCAAGAACCTCCTCATCATCTGAGTCCTGCTGGTCATGGTGTTCGGTATTTGTTGTACCCCTAATCGGACCCTGCTCCAGTAACACACTGAACCGATTTTGAATTTTAACCTTAGATGAAGGAACCAATGAAGGAGCCCCCCCATTAGGTTTAGATCCAACCGGCCTATATTCAAACTTCTGCTTATTAACAGGAAATCCAGCTTTCCTAGCCACTCTCTTACGTTCCACATCCATGAAACCATCCTTGTCTACAACATGAGATTTCACTTGTTGACGAGTATTGTTCCCAACCTGCTGTTTTAGAATCTTTACAGGCTCTTTAGGAGCCCTCCTAGTCTGCCTCGGGCATGTATCGTCTGAATGTCCAAAGATTTTACAGTGAGCACACCTATGAGGACTCCATTCATACTCCACATACATTTTCTGTTTGCTAACCTTCACCCTCCAGATCTGGAATCGCTATAACTATCTCATCCTTAAAATCATTATCAGCTGAGATTTCTAAAAGAGCTCGAGCATAACTACTCCTTCCCCACGTATCCATACACATTGACGAAGTATAAGAGTCCAACAATTTCGGCTCACCAATAGCCGTAGCAATCATACTCAATCCATCCTCCGTATAAGCAGCAATCGGAACATCATAGATTTTGACCCACACTTGCAGCTTCTTTACCTCCTTCTTTTCAAGTTTTGAAGTTGGAGACCAAATGTTAAGAAAAATAGGCTGAGCTCGGATAATCCAAGGACCCTCCTTAAGCACATTCAACATTCCAGCTTCATCAGCAAACTTAAAGAAGAAAAACCCATTTGCATTCATCATGGATTTTTGCAATCCAAACTTTTTCAAATTATTCCGCACAAAATAATCCACTACTGGGTATGCAACTCGATCCCCCAAGAAGTATCCGTACAGAGTATATGCTAACAATGAGTTATTATTGCAGCAGGATTGTAGCGGTTGGCTTTCATGCAGGTAGCCGTAGCTTGAAGACGAGGGGCGGTGTGGTGTAAGGGTTATGCCGAGTCAAGCAATGATCGAAAAGGGAAGCTTATAGGCTAGCTAGGTTTTCTTTTTCACTGGCTTATGGTCTAAGGGTACCCTTCCGCCTAACCATTGTTTTTTGGGTAAAGGGTTACCCCGGTGATTCTATATATTCACAAATAAAAACAAGTAGTGAAGAAAAGCCTCCACTAGTTCAAACATGAGACATGCCCCATGAAAGTACACCAAAAAACAAAGAAAAACAAAAACACCACTAGACTAACATCTAGACAAAAATAAAAACTTTAGCTTCAACTTCAATTAGCTTCCATCGTCAATATCTCTAGTTCCACCAATATCCCAAGCTTCAATCATCCTCCTAACCTTCACACATTCCTTGAATTTAACTCCCATAAGCTTGTACCGAATAGTCTTTACAATTAGCTCACAAATGGTATCCAGAGGTCTCGTTTGGTTCTTGAACAATCTAGCATTTCGTTCCTGCCATATGAAATAGGCAACCGTAGCAACGAGCAACTTGCTCACAAAAGTCGTCACGGATTTTGACCGAGCACGATCCAACAGCCAATTCATAATTGCGGTCCACTTGGACTCAACACTACCCATACCAACCTTTTGTCTAACCTTATTCCAAATCTGTGTTGAAAACTTGCATTCAAAGAACAGATGATGATGTGAATCAATATCCGCAAAGCATAGAACACAACACATCATGTTCATGTTCTTCCGTCTTGAGAAATCCCACTGAAGAATTTTATCCTGAGTCAGCAGCTTGCGGCGCAAAATCAACCACATAAGAAACGCATGTTTAGGGATGCATTGGGGAAACCATACAATCTTAACCCAATCAACTTCCTGCTCTCTAAAACGAACCGAGTGCCAAACAGTTGTTGAAGAATAATCAAGAAGCTCATTCCCTTCCTTCCAGCAAATCTGATCCGTCGTATCCAGATTCAGCGAGATTTGATCCAGTTGAATTAAAACTGGATACAAATCCCGCCAGGCCATCGGCCAAGACCAAGAGCCGTTCTCATGGACATCTTTAACCTTAGCATCCAGCTGAAACCCCGCATTAGAAATGACTCTGGGAGTCAAAATATTAGATAAAGGACCCAAGTTACTCCAAGTATCGTACCATGCTGAAGTGCGGCTACCATCACCCAATCTCGTCCATATATGATTTCTGACCACAGGCCGAAGTTGAAGTAATTTCTTCCAGGTCCAAGTACAATTAGCGACCTCTTTGCAAGCCCAAAAATTTCGACCTTTTAACCTATACGAGTAAATCCAGCTAACCCACAAAGATTCCCGTTTAATAAGAATACTCCAAATATGGGAGACCATAAGAGCTTTGTTGAAATCTTCAAGCCGACGTAACCCCAAACCGCCCTCATACTTAGGAACGCAGATAGACTTCCAAGAAACTTTAGCCTTACCCCTGTGGAACGAACTCTCCTGCGACCAGAGGAAGTTTCGCATTTTGGCTTCTAACTCCTTGATGATTCGGACCGGCAATATAAAAACAGAAGACCAGTAAACGTGCATAGCCGAAAGCACCGAAGCAATAAGCTGCAATCTGCCAGCAAAAGAAAGAAACCTGTTTCGCCAATTCTTTATCCGGTTGTCAAGTTTCTCCAACAACACACTACAATCTTTAAACAGAAGACGAGAAGATATTAAAGGCACCCCCAGATACCTGACCGGAAGCATACCCTCTTCAAACGGCAAAATATCCAAAATAGCATTTTTAACCTGTGTTGCCACGTTACAGAAAAACGCCGTACCCTTCTGGATGCTAGGAACCAAACCAGACATGTTGGTAAATGAAGTTAAAGACCTCATAATACATGAAGCTGAACTCACATCACCACGAGCAAATAGAAAGAAATCATCTGCAAAACACAGATTAATAATCTGTTGTTTTTCACATCTATTGTGAAACCTGAACGACAAATCACGCGTAGCATTTTGCTGCAAAATACATGTCAGAACCTCCATGACCAGAGTGAATAAGTACGGGGATAAGGGATCACCCTGCCTTAAACCACGCCTACCCCTGAAATATCCATGCACATCACCGTTGACACAAATAGAATATGAAGTAGTCGTCACACAAATCATAATCCAGTCTACCATTTTGCTATCAAACCCGAACCCTATAAGCACATCCTTGAGGAATCTCCAATCAACTGTATCATACGCTTTTTGAATATCCACTTTAAACGCACATCTCGGGGGACTATAATCTCTATGATAGTTGTGCATAAGTTCTTGTGTCAACAGAATATTATCTGAGATTTTCTTGCCCGGGACAAATGCTGATTGATTGATGCTAACAATTTTGCTTAGAGCACCTTTAATACGATCCGCCACAATTTTACTAATGCATTTATACAGCACATTACAACAAGCTATAGGACGATAATCCGTGACTAGCATTGGAGTAGAGTTTTTCGGGATAAGCACAATAAGGGTATTATTGATTTCATGAAGCAACTTACCAGTATGGAAGAAATCCCTAATGGCCCGCGTTACATCATGCCCAATAATATGCCATACACTTTTAAAAAACGTTGCGGAAAACCCATCAGGCCCAGGGGCCTTATCATTACCAATAGCGAACATAGCCTTCCGAATCTCCTCATCCATGACCGGACGCACCATAAGGGAAGCATCATTCTGGTTCAATTTGTTAATAAACAGGTCAGCCGTAGGGGAAAGAGGGACATTACCTTCACATCCAAGAAATTGCTCATAATGATGCACAAGAGTTTTATGGACATCCTCACCCTCCATTAACACCCCATTCGAGTTCCTGATAACATCTATCCTACTCAAATGATTCCTACTCTTCAAGGTAGCATGGAAAAATTTGGTATTAGCATCCCCAGCCATCAACCAATGAACTTTGGATTTTTGTCTTAAGAAACGTTCCTCATCCAAGGAAGCTTGAAGAAACTCATCATTAATCTTGGTTTCTTGCGACCACAACTCAGCATTCATAGGGTCACTATCTATTTCCCGTTGTATTCGATCCAATTTTCCATGCAGATCGTAAACTTTTTTATGCAAATTCCCCTGTTGGAACATAAGATTCCTCAATGGGCCTTTTAACAACTTTAGTTTTTTAACAACCTGAAACTGGTCAACCCCATCAATGTTCGTCTCCCATATGCTCTTCACAATATCAGAAAAACCTGGTTTATGAATTAAAAAATTTGCAAACCTAAAAGATTTTCGTTTAGACTTACAAGCCGCAGGGATTTTTAGCAAAGAAGGACAATGATCCGACATTCTATAAGGATGGAAAAGAGCTACCGAGTTAGGAAATTCAGCAACAAACGGGGTATTACCCATGACACGATCAATTTTCTTGAGAAGACCAACACCCTTTTTTGGCTTTTGGCTCCATGTAAACTGAAATCCCAAAAGATTAATATCAAACATCTCTATGTTAGCTACACACTCTTGAAATTCCATCATACCAATGGATACATGAGAAGCTCCCATGGACTTGTCTTCCAGATTGAGCGCTGAATTAAAGTCCCCTAATATGACCCACGGCCTGTCTCCGACAAATACTTTATGTATGTTAAGATGATACCACAATTCCCTCCTCGTAACATAATAATTGGCTGCATATATGACCGAACAGAAGAGGACCTTCTTATCACTCTTAAAGATAATTTGAAGGTGCATGATTTGGTCTGTTTGAGCAATTACCATAACATCAATGACACTAGAATCCCAACCAGTGATTATCCTAGTACCCTTATTGCACCTACTCCCATTTGACGTCCACTCCCAACCACGAAACACAGTGTTGCATACTTTCCCTAAATTATCCATATCAACATGCGACTCCAGAATTGCACAGAGACTCAACTTACTACCTCGCGAACCTCCTTTTGTTTAAGAGGGCGGTTCAACCCCCTAACATTCCATGCAGCGAGACTAATCATTGGAAACTTGCATTGAAGGAGTGCTTGCCCCTTTATTACATACCGCCTTATCCGTACCCTCCATTAGAAAGCCATCCGTTTCGTTAAATGTTTCTAACTCCTCCTCTTCTTCAGATTCTTCTAGGATCCCACCAGCACTTTTACTACTTTGCCCTCTATCCGTATTAGTGTCATTTAGAACCTCAAAAGGATTTCGAGAAGTAAAAATATCCCCCAGCGGTTTGGATTTCATCTCATAAACACGTTTAGTGGTAACTGGTCTATACTCGAATTTTGTCTTGGGTTTATTAATCTGAATACCACCCTTCCTAGCTACCTTCCTAGAATGCACCCCCGAAAAGCCATCGGCATCAACTCTAGGCACTTCCTTACCTTTCCGATTCCCTAGCATAACAGATTTCCCTCCTTGGTTTTGAGTAACATTGCTCGTTGGTTTCCTCGGCTTCTTGGGACATGACTCAAAGGAGTGACCAAACACACAACAACCCGAGCACCTGAGTGGACACCATTCATACTCAACATACATGGTTTCTTTGATAAATCCCTCCCCCTCTAATTCCGGAATAGCCAAGGTCAGCTCCTCTTTCAACTCTTTATCTGCTGAGAGTTCAACTAGAGCTCTAGCATAACTACTTCTTCCCCAACTATCAATACACATCGAAGTTGTATAAGAATCCAGATGCTTCGGTTCACCAATGGCAGTTGCAATCATACTTAGCCCATCCTCCGTATAAGCAACTATTGGAACCTCATGAATCTTAACCCACACCTGAACCTTGGTTACCTCCTTCTTTTCCAGTTTCATAGAAGGTGACCATTCACTTAGAAAAATCGGTTGAGACCGAATTATCCAAGGGCCCTCTTTTAAAAAATCCATCATTCCTTTCCGATCCGCAAACTTAAAAAAGAAAAAGCCAGTAGCATTCATCATTGACTTCTGTAAACCAAACTTTTTCCAATTGTTACGCACAAAATACTCAACTACCGGGTAAGCTATACGGTCTCCTAAGAAATATCCAATCAGCGTATTTGCAAGCTTATCCTGAACCACACGGACCGACTCTTTAGGTAGAACAATATCACAATCAGCATGTTTCCCAGAGCTACTAAGAGATCGAAAGTTAACCTTTCTAGCATTCTGGTTAATAACTGAAGCCGCATAAGACATCGGCTTGCTGCTATTATCATCCAGATTTTGCTGTTGACCAGATTTAATACTTCCCTCAGCCACACCCTCACCAGCTTTTAACGGATCCTCAACCACTGGTTCAGTAATCTTATAAAGTTCATCAATGACATTTATCTTCCTAGGTTCAGCTTGTAAATTCTGAATAGTACCCCTACGAGGAAAGAACGCATTACCATCTATATTGATTGGTTTATTAGCAAAACCCTTGAACGAATTAGGCGGCTTTCCACGATCATGCAGGACGCTAGCAGCAGGCTTGGAACAATCAGTCGGACAAGAATCATCACCTCTCTCCATTATACAATACGACGGCCCACCATGCACAAATAAACCCTAGCAAAAACCCCAGACTCCAACGAACAAGAAGAAACAAAACCCTAATCCTTTAAACCCTAGAGCCAAACCTCTACCCTTTAATCGATTAAACCAGAGTATCAATCTAGCTAAATTAAACTCAGTTAACCGCGATCAATAACAACCAGTTTAATAAATCAGGGTTTCGAATCTGAACACTAAGGCAGCGATTACAAGAAAACAAAGCAAAAACCCTAGTTTTGGATCGATCCCTAATGCTAACTAGTTCGTTATAGAATTTTGAAAGAGCAAACTTCTAATCACAGACTGTTATGCAAAAGATCACAAAGAAAAACATAGGATTCATGATGAAGAAAGGAAAATCGCCAAAAGGAGAGAGAGTGAAGGAGTATTGTAGCAATTAAAGGAACACCAAGATACTTTATTGGATGCGATCCTTCTTCTCCGCCTAACCATTGTTTAGAAAGTAAAAAAAAGAATTCTTTCCTGAACAGCCCGAACAGAGTCTCGAGGAAGCACCACATCACAACCTTCATGCAAAACAGGGCTAGCAAGAGTTCTGAAATTTACCTCGACAGGCTTGGCTTGCAAAACCGAATCCGCATAAGACTTCGGAGCTGAGCTTTTACCTTCATCACATCGTTTAACCTGAGACCCCTCACAAGGTTCCACAATATCCGAAACCCTAGAGGCCGGCCGCACCTTCTCCCCCTGATCCGAACCAGTGCTCCTTGATAATTCATCAACAAAGAGAGGTTTCGCGAGTTCAGTTAGAGGCATCTGAACTGTTCCCCGACGCGGTAACCACGTAGATCCATCAACATCCATAACACGGCTAGCAAAACCCTCAAAGGAGTATTTCGGTTTGCCGCAATCATCATGAGGAGGAACCCCAGCTTTTATACGTTCCTCCATTCCGGACAAATCAACTCTCTCCAGTAATCAATTAAATAGCAAAACATGCATCAAGAACACCAGACAACTATGATTGCAACAATCAGAACAGGACAAAACCCTAATCTAGGCGGCGAGTGAAAAAAGAACAGAAACCCTAATTATAAACCGATCAATGCTGTTAACAGAATCCGTAGTAGAGGTTGTAAGAATCAAACTCTAATTACAGACCTGTTAATCAGTAAATTACGATGAAGAAACTAGGGTTTCATGAGGTAGGAACGATCGCCAGGCAATAGAGAGAGAGGTTAGGGTTTTTCAGTTATGTGACCTCTATTTATGCGGTAATGTTAAACGCCTACATTCAAGCCTTGAGACAGACGGATAACCTTAGAGTGAAGGTTATCAAAGAAAAATGTTTTCGGATTCGGTCATTCCTTCCACCCAAACAAACCTAGGGTTTTAGGAACGGGAGATGTCAAGTCCTATGGTACCACTACCTACTACCGAGCGACATGATCGGTGTTAATGAATGTAACTTAGTTCCGTTAAACAAACCAAATGATATACCAAATGTAAGCATGTTTTATGAAAATAATGTACCTAGTATGCTAAGTAAACATACAAGGTAGAGATGTAAAACAATGTGTCCATATGTTACGAGAACATATGCAACAGAGATGCAATATAAAACAATGTACTAAGTATGCTAAGTTAACATACAAAGCAGAAAAGTCATGTAAATCAATGTGCTAGCATGCTCAGTAAACATACATAGCAGAAAAAGTAATGTAAAACAATGTGCTAGCATGCCAAGTAAACATACATAGCAAAAGAAGATGTAGTGTAAAACAATGTGCTAGCATGCTCAGTCAACATACATAGCAAAACATAATGAAATCATGTACTAATAGTGTACTAATGAACATAGCAAGTATATGATATGAAAACATGAAAAGCACGAAAGTAACAACTAGGCACATGTGTTTCACCATTCTGGACAAATCAACTCTCTCCAGTAATCAATTAAATAGCAAAACATGCATCAAGAACACCAGACAACTATGATTGCAACAATCAGAACAGGACAAAACCCTAATCTAGGCGGCGAGTGAAAAAAGAACAGAAACCCTAATTATAAACCGATCAATGCTGTTAACAGAATCCGTAGTAGAGGTTGTAAGAATCAAACTCTAATTACAGACCTGTTAATCAGTAAATTACGATGAAGAAACTAGGGTTTCATGAGGTAGGAACGATCGCCAGGCAATAGAGAGAGGTTAGGGTTTTTCAGTTATGTGAGCTCTATTTATGCGGTAATGTTAAACGCCTACATTCAAGCCTTGAGAAAGACGGATAACCTTAGAGTGAAGGTTATCAAAGAAAAATGTTTTTGGATTCGGTCATTCCTTCCACCCAAACAAACCTAGGGTTTTAGGAACGGGAGATGTCAAGTCCTATGGTACCACTACCTACTACCGAGCGACATGATCGGTGTTAATGAATGTAACTTAGTTCCATTAAACAAACCAAATGATATACCAAATGTAAGCATGTTTTATGAAAATAATGTACCTAGTATGCTAAGTAAACATACAAGGTAGAGATGTAAAACAATGTGTCCATATGTTACGAGAACATATGCAACAGAGATGCAATATAAAACAATGTACTAAGTATGCTAAGTTAACATACAAAGCAGAAAAGTCATGTAAATCAATGTGCTAGCATGCTCAGTAAACATACATAGCAGAAAAAGTAATGTAAAACAATGTGCTAGCATGCCAAGTAAACATACATAGCAAAAGAAGATGTAGTGTAAAACAATGTGCTAGCATGCTCAGTCAACATACATAGCAAAACATAATGAAATCATGTACTAATAGTGTACTAATGAACATAGCAAGTATATGATATGAAAACATGAAAAGCACGAAAGTAACAAGTAGGCACATGTGTTTCACCCCAAAATGTTTGAAAAACAGTAAAAAAGGGGTCTATGTACTCACTTAAGGGTGCTTAGAAGTCTTGAACAACGACCAAGCAAAGCTAGAGGGATCACATAATTCAAACGGCACCTAATATAGATAACTACATAAATAACCGGACCTAAATTGGAGGATCGGATATAATGAGGTTTCGTAAACCAAATGAGTGTGGGAACTCATATTATATGGTTTAACAAAGCCTACATACTAAAATGAAACCTAACCTAAGTGCTTATGACCCATTACGACCCGTTTAGGTAGCTTATGCTACTTTAACGCGTCGTTCGCGTAAAACGTGTTCGGACCGCTAAACTAGTCCTATGACAAGTAAAATATGCCTTAACATGTCTAATATAGTTACCTAATCAGTTTAGATGTCAAAATTTAGGTTACATATGCTTAAAATGAATTTATGCGTAAAAAGGGCATTTTGGTAATTTTCCTAAGGCATATAAACTACCTATCATACAACCACTTAAACGAACTGACCATAAGGTATAACCTCGGAAGGTTATTCCCTATACAACTATGGTCACCTAATGTGTTTAGTCGGATCCTAATGATCGACCAAACGGGTCGGGTTCGAAAGTATAAGCGATTGATTAGATCGCTTACCTTTACGACCCTAGATAAGCACAAATCTAAAAGTGACGAGCTAAACATGTTAAAACATGTTTAACGAGGTTTGAAAACAGGTTTGATATCAAGACAAAGGGTCTTGATACCCACAAGTAGTTTGGTTACAAAATACGCAAGAATACGCATTTTGGCCGAAACTACGACTCGTCACTGAGCCTAGATAACGTGGTAATCAGTAGGTATAGTCACTAGGGACTATAACCATCGTGATTACACTCACGTTATGAAGTTCAAACGAACTTCGCATTGACTATAAACTGGTCAATGCAGAAAGTCAAACGCAGATTGACTTTAACGCTAAAAACGAATAAAAAGAACGAAGGAATACTTACAAAGGGTCCCCGCAAGATTTGATCCGATTTACTCTCAGGTATGAAGCATAAACTTCAACTTAGAGAGCCAAAATCAGATTCAAATGTGGGTTTTGAGCAAGACATGGGGGGGGGTATTTATAGACTTGGTACCACCGTTAAGATCGTTCAATGAAAACCGTGCTTCGATCCAGGCCGTACACATGGGCCCATGGTTTTATAAAACCATGGGAGCCCCAAATATGGCCCCTAGAATTGAAAAATACCATGTGCATAGCTCACAAACAGCTGGAGCAGCTGGAAACAGCTGGGAAAAAGATTTCTGCATATCTGGCAGATCCTCACGGCCCGTGTAAGGTAATGTATATGCTTACGCGGCCCGCCTGGGCTGCACAGATCAGCAACAAGTTTGCAGATTTACAGTTTCAGTCCCTGTATGTGTTTTAAGCTCATTTCGACACTTCTAAAGCCCATTAAGCCATCTTTAAGGCCCTTAAATGGTGCCTAAACATTTTGGACATGAAACATACTCAAAAATATGCCGGATGTCGGTTCGTTTGGTCGTACGATCGCGTTATTCGCTTAATTACGACGGAATACGCACGAACGCGAAAAACGATCCAAATTGCACGACGAATGGATTTTTCTCATGCCAAACACTAAAATAAAATATTTTAATGCTTACATAAATTTTTTGATGTCCGGATGTATTCAGAACGTAAGATATGCGCGAAAATGCAAACTTATGCACTTTTTGATGCTTTTAGTCCCTGAATGAGGATAAAGTTTATTTTAGCACACCGAACCCCTCAAAGCCTATTTCTAAGCTATGTAAAGGATATTTAGGGTGTGTTTAACTTATGATCAAGTTCCGGAATGTTCGTTACAATACAAATTGACATACTTTCGCAGTTTGTCGAATTTTGTCCCTGTAAGCGAATAAACTTGATTTCGGCATACCAAACCTTCCAAAACTTATTTCTAAGTTATGCAATGGTTATTTAAGGTATGTTAAGCCTATGTCACTATTCCGAAGTGTTTGTTGCATTAAAATGGTTATATTTACGCATCAGGGCGCGTATAACCTTCCAGAAAGCGATTTAGAGCCCGAAATCGAACAAGAATTGATATGTGCAAATTATACACATATTTATACAAATCCCAAGTATGAAATACAATATTTCATTGGTTTGGTATTTGTTTGATGGTTGAGGTGACACAGGTGTCACAATCGGGTTATGGGAAACGTTAGTTTGTTAGATGGCTTTCCTAATGCTCATATCATTTATCACCCTCACCGTATTTCGGATCATACACCTTGCATACTTAAATTAGCGAGGCCTTCTCTTGTGAAGCCAAAACCTTTTGAGTTTGCAAACTTCATTGCTTCTAAAGATGATTTTAAAGACTGTGTTTTGACTGAATGGGGTAAATCGGTGGAAGGCATTCTGCTATCTGTTGTTAAAAAGCTGCGTAATCTTAAGTCTCCTTTGAGGAAACTTCTTCATCAACAGGGTAACTTACATGTCAAGGTGAATGTTTTAAGAAACAAGCTGGACGAAGTTCATACGCTGATTGATTCGAATCTGTTAGATGCAGCTTTTCGGGATCTGGAGGCCAAACTCATCAGAGACTTTCATAGTGCAGCTTATGATGAGGAATCGTTCTTAAAGCAGAAAGCTAAGCTAGAATGGCTTTGTGCGGGTGATGGTAACACTTCCTGTTTCCATAATTTTGTTAAATCCTGGAATGCTAGGAGTAAAATTCATAGCACTAAGGATGCAAATGGAAATCTTATCGAGGGCCCGGGTATTGAATCAGCTTTGGTTGATCATTATGCCAATTTTTTGGGAAACGAGGATAACGTGGAACAGCTGGTAACCGAGAACTTGTTTGCAAATAACGTTAGCCCAGCTGCGGCTGCTCATATGGTGCGTCAGGTGACTCATGATGAAATTAAGGCTGCGATGTTCAGCATTGGAGACAACAAAGCTCCTGGACCGGATGGTTACACGTCGGTATTTTTTAAGAAAGCGTGGGATATAATGGGTGAAGAGGTTTTAGCTACCATTCTTCAGTTCTTCGAAAATGGGAAATTGCTCCAACAAGTGAACCATACGATTATCGCTCTTGTCCCGAAAGTCCATACGCCGAGTTCGGTTCTAGAATATAGACCTATTTCTTGTTGTAATGACATCTTTAAATGCATCAGCAAAATTGTGACGGACAGAATTAAAGGTAGTCTGAACAACCTGGTCGATATAAATCAATCTGCATTTGTGCCTGGTAGGAGAATATCTGATAACATCCTCCTCACGCAGGAGCTTATGCACAACTATCATCACGGTAGAGGCCAATCAATGTGTGCTTTCAAAATTGATATTCAGAAAGCTTATGATACGGTTAGCTGGTCTTTTCTAAAAACTATTCTTATTGGTTTTGGTTTCCCTCAAAGAATGGTAGATTGGATCATGACATGTGTTTCTACAGCGTCTTATTCGCTAAGTATTAATGGGAATTTGTGTGGTTATTTTAAAGGCAAACGGGGTCTTAGACAGGGAGATCCTATGTCCCCTTACCTTTTCACATTAGTAATGGAAGTCCTTTCGTTGCTGTTACATCAAGCTGCTGATCGAAATCCTGCTTTTAAATACCATGCCAAGTGTAAGCAACAGAAGATTCTTAATGTTTCTTTTGCTGATGAGCTGTTTTTGTTTCTAAATGTGGATTCAATCTTAGTTAAAGTCATGAGAGATGCTTTGGATTTGTTCACTAGAGTTTCGGGTTTAAAACCGAACTTGGCAAAAAGCACGGCGTTTTTTAGCAATGTTTCTCAACACGACAAACAGACAAATCTTTCGCTATTGCCTTTTTAAGAGGGAGAGCTTCCTGTCCGGTATTTGGGAGTCCCGTTAATCTCCTCCAAATTTATGTACAAAGATTGCAAGATTCTTGTGGACCATGTTGATAAAAAGATCGACCATTGGATGAATAAGTCGTTATCTTTTGCGGGCAGGCTTCAGTTGATTAATTCAGTTATCTCAGCTATGCACATTTACTGGGCTTCTGTGTTTATGCTTCCGGCTCGTATTATTGGTGATATTGAAAAAAGAATGAGGAATTTTCTGTGGAGTGGCGGCCCGGTTAAAGTTGCTAACCCTAAGGTGGCTTGGAAAAATGTTTGTCTTCCAAAGTATGAGGGTGGGTTGGGGATTATAAGGATTTCAGATGTGAATAAATCTCTTCTTGCAAACCATATTTGGAGCATCCTTGTTAAGAGAGAGTCGCTTTGGGTTAAATGGGTTCATTCTTACAGGATCAAGGAAAGAATTTCTGAGTCATACCCTGTCGAGGCAGCGTAACTTGGGGGTGGAGGAAAATCTTAGCTATTCGTCCTTCCATACGTCCTTTTATATGGTATACTATTTGTGATGGCCATAAAGCTAATGCATGGAATGATAACTGGTGTGAGTGTAGTCCTCTCAGAGAGTTTATTACCCCTAGACGTATACATGGAGCGGGATTTAGCATGCAGTCCACTGTTTCTGAACTGGTGGATCACCAAAATCTTTGGAAATGGCCGATTGCTTGGTACGATCTCTTCCCAGTGTTGATTGATTATATTCCTCTGATTCTGGATCAGAATGTCGAAGACAAACTGGTTTGGAAGGATAGGCACGGTAGTCAAAAGTATTTCAGCTCTAGTGAAGTTTGGGACAACATCCGGGGTCGAGGTGATGAGGTGGATTGGGTGGAGTTGGTGTGGTTTAGTCAATGTATCCCTAGACACTCCTTCCACTTGTGGCTGGTCATTAAAAACAAGCTAAAAACCCAGGATCGCATGGGTGTGTGGGACGCAGGTAATGCAACCAATCTCAATCTTATGTGTTGTCCTCTTTGCCTTCACGGTAAAGACTCTCGTGATCATTTGTTTTTCCAATGTTCTTTCGCATTGCAAGTTTGGAACCAGGTAAAAGGAATGGCTTACATGGATACAGTCGATGCCAGTTGGGACGCCATCATGGCTTGGTTTGCTCAGCATATGAGATCTAAAACGGCTGAAAGTATTGTTAGTAAACTGGTAGTGGCAGCTTCTACTTATTACACTTGGCAAGAGAGGAATAATAGGCTATATGCTCCTACTCACCGAAATGCTCACATGATTGCCAATATTGCCCTACATACGGTGCGTCTTAAGCTGATGACGTTCAGGGAGGGGAGGCACGCGAAGAATCCCTTGTTGTTAGAGAGGTGGAAGACCTAAGTGAGGGCTATGACTATTGAACCGGGCTAGCGTTGTAGTCTAAGGTTTTGGTTTGTTGCCATTGTTTCGGCTTTGGTTGTGTTTCTTTAGTTTGGTTTTGTTTTTTGTTTGTTAGGGGTTATTTTGTTTTTGGTTTTTGCCTTGTCTTGGTATGCCAAGATTGGCTCTAGTGTGTCGCTCTGGCTCACTTGTGTAATTATTTTATTTTTATAAAAATTCACCGGGGAAACCCTTTACCCAAAAAAAAGAGACTACATAGAATGAAAGATAGCTTGAATGCAAGCATGGGAGAACAATCCAACTATGATATTGAACTAAAGCACCTCTCCTAAAAGACTACATAGAAGCAGAACCAAAGAAGACTAACATGGGGGAGAGACAACGGGGAGGAACCCAACTACAAAAGGTACATCGAACTCGAATGAACCAGAAGGCTTCCTCAGTAAGAAACCATAAGTCTAAGCAAGAGACTTACAGGGCTTCATTCATGAACACACTATGGGAGAGAAAGCACCCTCATCGAGCTGATCGACGTCGAGTCTCATACGGGGATCTTCTAATGCTCCAGATCACTCTATCAACCCATTCCAGTCCCACCTTTGCTGCAACTCATCAGCTATAGCCAGTAGCTAGGAGTTCTCACTTCAAGTGGATATTCGATAAATACAGCACCTCTAGTAGTTGGAGAAGGAGATAGGTCGCCCACCTATTCGATCATATGCCATACTTTCATCAACAAAGAATGGAAACCTGCCTGCTAACAGCAAAGGATATAGCCATTCCAAATCCACCCAACAACAACTGTTGCTTCGATCGGAGGTAGTTTACTAACTCTTTTAGGTAGAAGCACCTATTAGCGTACAGTAGTGTGTTCTATCTTTCTGGAACTATATAAGATCTATTATACATCCGGCACAGTCAAAGACCTTGCAACTAAGGGCTTCAACCGATGCCTTCAAGCTCACCTAACTTGGATGCTTCTAGCTTACCATCTATTAAGCCTCGAAACCTTTCCATAATTCTTTACTCTAGGTGAAAGACCATCATAAATGGGGAACCCGCAGTAGGAGTCCTGGGAAAGGAATCAACAACGGAAGGTGAAACCGGTATCGAATTGGTGCTGAAAGCAGGCCTTCCGAAGGAGTAGTACCGGTGGGTAGAGAAGGTAATTCCAGTTCAACTATCGGGTAGGAGCCGGCCGTGTATTATCTCAGCAGGGTCTTACATACCCCTAAGAAGATGTGCTTATTGCGCTACTTTGCAGCAACCAAGCTCCGACACTACATCCTTTCCACAACAATGTTGGTAATTGCTCGAACGGACCTGATTAAGTATATGGTGACCCGTGTTGAAGGGGAGAAGTGGATCCTAGGGCAATCCGAGTTCACTTTTCGGTACGTTCCTATGAAGGCGGTCAAAGGACAGGTATTTGCAGACTTCTTGGTAGATCATACCATGAATTTTTTCGAGCTCGATGAAGAAGTCCTCACCTTTGCAGAGGTGGTTCCATGGACTCTCTACTTCGATGGATCTAGCACTTCGGGGCTGCAGGGGCTGGAGTGGTATTAATATCACCTTCAGGCCCCGCAAGCTGTTAAAAGATTGAATTTTCAAACCAGGAGGTATCATCGTTTAGGAAAAACTGCTTTCATGCGGTCTCTTTCGGATGAAGGTGAGTGGCAAAGTTTGGTTCAACTAAGGAGTAGGTCGTCCTATCTGATAGAGCGGGCAATGCTCAAATTCTTTTTGGATTTGGGGTTGACGCCGAGAAAGACTAAAGACGGGAGAGCATGCACAGACATCCTCGGAAATCACTAATGAACTACGCCATCCCTGACACTTATGCGGTGAGATACCAACCATACGATATCACCCACAAAGCTAAGAGGCCACAGACACCGAATAATACCCATAAAGAACGCTAACCGGCATCTGATGCCATCCAATAAGGGAGAACTCTTTCGGCAAAGAATTTTATTGATTCAAATCATTATGCTCGATAATGGAAAAAAGAGAAGCTCAAATAGAAAACAGCACTATTGCTAGTAAGATAGCGATCCAGGAAAGCGCCAAAGAAAGAAGGGGTACAAGCAAGCTCAAGAATCAAAGCAGGGCATGATCGAAGAGCTTAGACAGCAAGAAAGCAAGAAGGAATCCCTCAATGGCAAGGTCTTTCATGCTTCGATGCACGCTAAGACAACCGCTCATGTCTACTTCTAATGCGCACGAACCGGAGCAATCTCCCGGGAACCCCATCCCTAGTAAAGAGGTACTGACCATTGGTTCTATCGTGTCCCAGTTAACGATAGCCTCGTATAGACTAAGGATCTTAGGTGAGACCTAGAGTGCAGTCGGAAGAAAACTTCCACATCTGAGATTCCATGTGTGACAAACTCAATTGAGAAATGCCCATCTTGTACGCTAACGTTCTAGGATGGCAGGTCTGGTAAAAACTCTCCTTGATAAATTGAGTATGGAGAGCTCGGGTGGGGCATCAAGTCAAAGATTTCCCTCCAGAGTCTATTCCATAGCTGATTCCTTACTATCTACTGTAAGAGGCTTCCGACAGGTTCTTATGCCTGAAAGACATTCACAGATGGAGGGATGACGAATGGTTTAGCAGGAGCTGAATAAGTCTTGGATAAAGGCTTCACCGGTCAGGCATTCACCAGCTTTTCTTTCTTTAGTTGCAGTATAGGAATGTCCTCTTAATTCAACTAGAAAGGTTTCTTAGTAACTGAAAATAGTAGCATAAACCACTCCTGCTGAGCTATAAAAGAACCTCTCCTGCCGGAATCATAAACTCCAGATTCTTCTGCTGTTCCTGGAGCTGTAGAAAGGGATGCTTTAGCTGTTGAGGCTAAGAAGGGAATTGAGGTAGAGCTGGCATAAGAGAATGATGTTACTGAGCTAATATTCAAACGTCTATTTATGTGAGAACTTCATGCGCCTTTGGTTGACACCACCTTAGCCTTAGTCAGTAAGAGAGGGGTAACTATTAGATAGGGACTCCGGAAGTTCATGTTTCTGGGTTGGAGTCACCGAAGTGGACGATAGGCAAGAGAAGACCCAAGTGTGGACCTGACAAGCATAAGATTCATTTAATAACCAAGCCGGAGAGTCAGCACCACTCCGAAGTACTAATAACTAAGTTGAAGAAAGAGCGGGGCATAGACGAAAGTGAACTATAGACAACTTACCGGAGACCATAGGCAATGAACGAAAGACCCGCGGAAGGGTATTAGTCGCCGAGAAAGCTAGCGCGCGTAGATCAAAGCTTAGTGGAGAGACCGTACATAGGCCTGTTCCAAAGCCGATCCTTCAACCAGTACTGCTTCTCATGATTCTCAGTTGAGGGTGGGTTGACCTGAGCCTGGACGAACCTTCCAACAAACAGAATAGAAGGTGACCACAAAGCCATCTCTGTGGGAGGCTGCTACCCATAAGGCCATACCCGGCATGGGAAAGAAAAGCGGCAGACAACCGACTGAACTGGGGAGCCTAAACGGCATTGAGGATGAGTCCACCGGTCGGAAAACGGCTTCTATCTACAAGTGCTTTCATTATGGATCGGTCGACTTGTCACGATTGATTGCTCACACACAATTAGGTTAGGCAGGCTTGGGGAGGTGATCTGAATCGCTATCGATACGATGCGGGGCTTATTTGCTGACCGTACCGAACCCCCTAAAAAGAGCGGGGAGACCTTTGATCTGGGCTGGGGAGTGCGCTTTGCTTTAGAACTTTAGTTCGTAACAAGGCTCGAAGACCTCCGGCTGGATTTGAAATGGATCAGGTAGGGCATCGTGTGGGTGGGATTAGCAGTTTGATCTATTTCCTTCAATGGTAGGAAATCCGCATCCGCGGGGGTATACGGGGGGAAGCCAGTCTGCAGTAACTCTACTTGCTCCTTTAGATCACTAAGGAAAATTTTTACTCACACATACCGCATTGTATTCTTGTCAACTCACATAGTCGCACCTACCAGCACAACAAGACGACTACCCCCTGCACGCCACTAAATGGCGCTATTTAACGCTTTGGTTCGCCCAATACAAGAACTACAGCCCAAGCTTAAGGCTAAAGCTGTGGACTACGCCCTCGTGAGAGCCCTCTATTTGACTAACGTACTCCTTTTCCCCCATACCTTCATTGGGAATGATTGACCTTCCGATTCAAATAATAGCGCATCGCGTAATGTAAGTACTCCTTCCCATTTCTTCTTTTATGATTTTATCTACTTGAAATGCTTACAGCTAAGTGCGGAGAAGGTACCCAGGGGACCAAACGAAACGACACTGAAGGGTCTTCAACTAAAGCTTCGCCAGTACTGAAAGACGACTAAAGATTTATAAAGCAGACCTAAGGATAATACCCCACCTTACCGGATTTGTAAAAAAAGGAAAGTCTCGAAAGACCTACTTGACAAGTTTCCTTATGGGTGAGTTCATAGGTGGTTTAAGTCGAGTGTAGCGAAGGGAATGGAATGAACTGCAGGAGGCTGAAAAGCCGTAGTGCGCTAGCGCTAGCGAGTTAGCGCAACAACTTACTGTCTTATTTTCTTCGTTGCTTCTTTTTTTAAGATTAAACGAAAGCGGTTGCTAATGCTTGTAGCTTGTTTCTGTCCTTAGTCAATTTTGGACTGAAGCTGTTCTGACTGCCGTATCTTTTTTGAACCGAATACCTTCCTCTGTCATCTCTGGTCTGTCTCTTTTTGAGAAAAGATTTTCTACCACGCCTGACTATGAAGAGCTTCGAGTCTATCGGGAGAGGATGTGGTGGTAACCCCCTCAGCTTCGTCTAGAGCCGGGCGTCCAGCCGTGTAGGAAGACTCACCCTAGCCACTATAGCGACCCCACCCCCAACTCTAGCTGAGAAGCACCCTCCATCCACTTCCCCTTTTCCGTGTGCCCAAAAGCCCGGTTTATGAGCCCATTTCCGATTCCCTTACCCAATCTCATGAGAAGCAAGCCCAGCCCTTAAAATGTCCCCAGACAGCCAGCCCTCACCAGGCATTGCTAAATGCTCCGCCACGAAGCAAGCTCTCCCTAGATGCGGAAGTGGGGAAGCCGGAAGTGGCTAAAGAAGTCAGAGGAAGAAAGTAGTTGGACAACTGTATACAGATAAAGAACATCCACCTTTCTCATTCCTTATGTACTTTTTCTTACTTCATCCATACTTTTTTACTTTTTATGAAGTGTGGGGCAAACGACGCCCTCTACTTCTACTTCTAACTAAAGGCGAAGAGCCGGCATTGCAAGCAAATAGAGAGCCTTCGCTCGTTTGATCGGTTGCGAGCCGGAAAGCGTACCGGCAGTTTTAGTCGCGAAAGGGCCACTTGCTTAACTTCATTTTTCTATATTCTAAAAGAATTATATATATATAATAAATAGAATTCTATATCTATCTATAAAAAAAGATATATAGAATCTTTTTCTTTTTCCAATTGTTCATTCCTGGGGAGAGGAAGAAGCAGATAGAGCAA
This sequence comes from Helianthus tuberosus, assembly GCA_030545235.1. Lineage (NCBI taxonomy): Eukaryota > Viridiplantae > Streptophyta > Magnoliopsida > Asterales > Asteraceae > Helianthus > Helianthus tuberosus. The sequence goes on along the minus strand of JARYGA010009204.1, from coordinate 9,946 downwards.
GGGCCTCCTCTTTCCGTTCGCTCTTCCTGAAGTGAGTGAATTGCATGTAGAGATCCGTAGGGGCTTATAGTTTAATTGGTTGAAACGTACCGCTCATAACGGTGATATTGTAGGTTCGAGCCCAACTAAGCCTACCACCCCCTGCTCTTCTCTTTCAGCCCTTGCTGGTGAAAGTCTTAGAATGAATGTTGGCCTAGATAGAGGATTAAAAACTAGCTCGACCGGAAGGGAGAGGATAGGCAAATCAGTAACTGAAATGAAAGCTGGAGTAAGACAATCAGTTGGAGAGCTAGGATGAAGAAGTAGGAAGGGGTATTCGAAAGGCAGAAGGGTAAGAGCTAGAAGGCTGTCTTTGAGGATAGGATGGTCGGACAGGGAATCCAACCTCTTTCTATAGATAAGATAAGTTTGTAACTTCAGGTCGAATCACTAGAAGGTTTACTATTCTGAGGGTAGGCATTCGCCGTCCCTCAATCGCTTACTAATATGCTTTATCTCATCTAGCCAGCACTCTAAGACCCTCTTTCCACCCTACTGGCTTTAGGTAAGAGTCTCAGATTGTATGCTTTCTAGCCTGCCTCTTTCTTGAGTTGGCCATGGAATAAAAAGTAGATCTCTATCTGATCTGTGAAGTGAAACACTTTAGCCCTCCCACCATACTTGTATAGTTCCTTGGATCAAGTCTTTTCTTTGAGTAAAGCTGAAGCCTTTAGCGACTAGCCTGACCTTTTCCTCCTAAGAGGAATCACGACCACCACATTCCCTTAAAACCTGGTAGTGAGCCTGTGAGTGTAAGGCCCTACAGATACCCCCCCACATCCTCAGGGCAAGTGTGAGTTCTTATGCCTCTCCAGTGTTGCTGGTGAAAAAAAGGGACAATACCTGGAGATTTTGCATGGATTATCGAGCACTCCATGCCATCACCATGAAATAGAAATTCCCCATTGAGGAATTGCTTGATGAATTACATGGTAGCAGGATATTTTCAAAGCTTCATTTGAGAAGTGGTTACCAAACAGATTCGGGAGTTTGAAGATGATATACACAAGACTGCATTTTGAACTCACCAGGGCCATTACGAGTTCATAGTTATGCCCTTTGGTTTAATTAATGCTCCAGCCTCATTTCAGGCTTTCATGAATGAGGTTTTCATGGATTATTTGAGGAAATTTGTACTTGTTTTTTCGATGACATCTTGATTGACAGTGACAGCCTAGATAGCCACTTGCAACACTTGAGGATAGTGTTTGAAACTTTAAAACAACACAAATTGTTTGTGAAGAAATCGAAATGCTCTTTCGATCAGGCAAGGTTAGAGTATTTCGGGCATGTGGTGAGCAGTGAAGGGGTATCAGCAGATAAAAGCAAGATTGACAGCATGTTGAGCTGGCCACAACCCACTACTGTCAAGGGATTGAGAGGCTTTCTGGGTTTAACATGCTATTACCGAAAATTTTGAAAGGGGTATGGGGTTATCAGCAAGCCACTGACCAATTTCCTGAATAAAGATAGCTTCACCTGGGATGAAGAAGCAGCAAGGGCTTTCAGTCGTGTTCTGATGCACGCCAAGTCTTTGTCACAAGTTCTGAGTGAAGTTGTGCTTTTTCTTGTGCACCTCTGCTTGGATATGATCTACCATGTGACATATGCTACTTTTGTCTTGCTGCAATGGAGTGATTGCTGCTCACGTGCGCGGGCATCTGCTGATTCACTTGATGACTGATGCTCGGCCACTGCTGCTGCTACTACAGAGTATTCTTCTCCTTGGTTCCTCTTGAAGCTTGGGGATGTAGTTACATGCTCATGAGACTACTATAGTCGACTTAATAGTGATGTACTTTGTAATATACTTTTTGCTACCTTGCTCTCCCAAAGGAGCTTTCTAGCTACTGATCTCCTCGACCATCTTCCTTCTGGTATAAAGGAAAGAGCTTCCCGAGAGCCCCTACGTGACCTTCCACTTGCAGAGAGTCCTGCTGATGTAGCTCTTGTTCTTCTTCCTTATCGAGGTCTTCCCTTTCCTCTGATCAACAATGAAAGTTTCATTCAAGTCGTCACCTTAGCGAAAGCACTAAGTAAGCAAACTACCTTAATGAAATAGGAAAGCGGCTGAAAAGAAAGCCATTTTTGATAGTGATTCAAGGTGAAGTAAATCCCCTATATCTGATAGCTGTAACATGCCTTCTTCTTACAGAGAAATGCCCCTATTGCGAATCTCTCTCATAAGAAAGAAGAGAGCTAGCATAAGAAGAGCTACCAGCTATACTACCAGAAGAGCAGCTACTATCAGTCCTAAAGAGCGAGTATCCGTCCTTCACTCTTAACTTAAGGAAAGGATAGACCTTAGCGCTTCCTCTTGATCACAGTAATGCAGGAAGTCTGGCTAAAGGAAGATAGCATCATAAAGAGATGAAAAAAAGAAAAATGAAGCGCGAGGGACCTCTATAAAGTCATTATCTGATAGCTTTCACAGGGCTTCTTGCTAAAGATAAATTGACATAGAGAGCGACTGATTCCAGGCTTAGTATCTTCGGTTTCATCTTATAGGCTGACTTGCATCACTCTAATAGGATTCCTTGCTTGCATCATATCGTAAAAATAAGGCATTAGAGAGCCCTTTCTCTTCCTTTATTCGCCGCAGGAAAAAATTCCAACTATGCTACCTTCTAACGATAGGACTGGAATCTGAGCTCCTAGGTAAAACCTTGAAGCTTGAAGATAGAAAGAGAAGAGATTATTAACGGGATGCTTTATAGTCGAAGTTGCGCCTAATGCTTAATCTAACTATTAGGTACTATATTAGAGAAAGACTCAATCTGCCCAATGCTATACGCTGAAGAACTTGATTAGGGTAGTAGCCTAGCTCTTGAAGGGGGAAGCACATAACTAATAGGGTCCAGGCTTATACGATTCATGTTATCCCCCTAAACCCCTATCGCCTGCCTGGAACTCCTGAATTCACTCTTTAACTAGAGGAAGCACCTAAAAGGGAAGCAACTGGGCTAGACTGCTGATCTTATGGAGTAGTCTGACCCTGGGAAAGAGACTGTCATCGCTGCTGAGAATAAACATGTTGTGCCGGGTGACTGGAATCCTCTGAGGTCAGCTGAACATACTGACAATCGGCAAAAGATGCTGAGAAAAGCTGCTTGAAGCGTGAGGCTGATCCGTAACATCAACTGCAGAAGAATGCGGTTAGAGTTGATGAACAGGAGAAGGCCGCAATACATCTCCATCATCATTCTCCCCCGGGGCTTATTAATTAGGTTAAGGAAAAGATGAAGCGCCCCCATTAAAGAGAACATTCAAGGATACATCGAGTCTCTTGGATTTCACGTCATAGCGTCTATACCCGGACTGAGCATATTCTAGAAAGACACAAGTGGTTTCCTTGGGGACAATTTCTCTCTTAACTGCGCAGGAATATGAACAAAAGACATGCATCCAAACACTCGATCCTATAGTACTGCTCCAGTAAGAAGTTCGTGAGGTGCCGCTGCAGCTTCTTCCCTCTCTCTTCCCCCAAAAAAGGATAGAGATGCCCCATCCCTTCTTTATGCACATCCATATACATAGCCAGACACAAAGGTGTACAATCCAGTCAAAATCTGCGGCATTCACTGTAGGTTCTCTTACTTGCTCTAGTGGCTGGCAAAGGCCAACCGAGAGGGGAGAACGAATGGCTCATGAATCGACTGGTTCCGAGCAGACTCGTGGAGCTTGCAGTTTGGATTATCGTAGAAAGAATAAGAGGAGCCGTCTTAGGAAATGACTTAACTTAAAAGACAGATGACGCCCCAGCTTGACTCGAGATCAAGACTCCTTACAGCTCGCACCAATAGCGGAGCGGCCGGAGATTGATTGAAAAGGCGCAGCCCTGCCGCCCCCTAGCCGCCTACCTACTCGTGTTCGTAGCTCGATCGGAAGTCAAGACTGTGGTCCGGCGGAAAAACATAAGTCGTACGTATCAAGTGATACGTGAATTGCTCAGTAGTGCTTCGCCACTTAGCTGGCGGAAATAGCTTAATTGGTAGAGCATAGCCTTGCCAAGGCTGAGGATGAGGGTTTAAGTCCCTCCTTCCGCTCCCGGCTTCGTCTTATATTGGTAACGAGTGTGCGCCCCTTTAGAGATAGGGGTGAGCAGCAAGCAGCCCCTTGTATAGGGTTCCAAACCTATCTTCCTAATAAGAAGAAAGGGGCAAGCCAAAACCTAGTCCTAACAAGTTGCTGGCTTTTCATCAGCCCTTGCGCGCTAGCCTTTTCCCTTACTAGTAAGGGGCTGCTAGTTGTAGCGTGCATTGTACTTTTTTCTTTTTTGGGTAAAGGGTTACCCCGGTGAATTTTATTAATAAAGAATAAAGAATCACACAAGTGTACCAAAGTAGCACACTAGAGCTAGCCTTGGCATACCAAGACTAGCACCACCAAACCACAACCAAAAACCAACCAAAAGAAAAACAACCAAAAGAAAAAAACAACCAGAAGCCAAAACAAAGGCAACCAACTACGATACTCAAAGCATAAAAAACTCTAGCCCGGATCGATGCTTACAATCTTCACTTGGAACTTCCATCTCTCTAACAACAGCAGGTGCTTGGATCCTCTCCCAGCCTTGAACGTCATCAACTTCAGACGAACTATATGAAGAACAATATTGGCAATCATAGTGGCATTTCGCTGATTAGGAGAAAAAAGCCTGTTGTTTCTTTCTTGCCATATGAAATATGTAGAAGCTGCCACAACCAACTTTTAACAATATTTTCCGCTGAATTACTAGTAGCGTGTTGAGAAAACCAAGTCATAATGGAGTCCCAATTTGCATCAATAGATTCCATATAAGCCATATCCTTAACTAAGTTCCAAACTTGCAACCCATAAGAGCACTGAAAAAATAAATAGGTCACGAGAGTCTTTACCATGCTTACACAGCGGACATCACATAAGATTTAGGTTGGTTGCACTTCCCGCATCCCATACACCCATCCGATCCTGAGTTTTTAGCTTGTTCTTAATGACTAACCATAAATGGAACGAGTGTCTAGGGATACACTGGCTAAACCACACCAAATCAACCCAACCAACATCCTCACCACGCGAACGGATGTTCTCCCAAACCTCAGTAGCGCTGAAAACCGAATGCTAGCCCTGTCTATCCTTCCAAATGAGCTTGTCAGGAACATCATGATCAAGAACTGGCTGCGTTAAATTAATCACGACCGGATAAAGATCGTACCAAGATACCGACCACTTCCAACCATTTTGATGATCAATACGGTCCGACACAGAAGTTGGCATGTTAAAGCCCGCCCCATGTATACGGCTAGGGGTAATAAAGTCACGCAAAGGACTATAAGGACACCAATTGTCGTTCCAAGCACTAGCTTTTCGGCCATCACGAATAGAGTACCAAATGAACGGACGGATGGATGACCGAATAGACAAGATTTTCCTCCACCCCCAAGTCATACTACCTCGATAAGGAATATCCCAAAAATTCTTTCCCTTAATTCTGTAGGAATGAATCCGTTTAACCCAGAGAGAATCTCTTTTACTAAGAATGCTCCAAATGTGGTTTGTGAGAAGCGCCTTGTTCGTGTCATGAATTCTTCTGATTCCCAAACCACCTTCCGATTTTGGAAGGCAAACATTTTTCCAGGCCACTTTAGGAGTAGCAACTTTAGCCGAACGACCACTCCATAAGAAGTTGCACATTCGTTTTTCAATGTCACCCACAATACGGGCCGGAAGCATAAAGACAGATGCCCAGTAAATGTGCATGGCCGAGATAACCGAGTTAATCAATTGAAGCCTTCCCGCAAAAGAGAGAGATTTATTCATCTAGTGATCAATCTTTTTATCAACTCGGTCCACTAAAATTATGCAATCCTTGTACATTAGCTTAGTCGAAAGCAACGGAACTCCCAAGTACTTAACAAGGAGCTCTCCCTCTTGAAACGGCAAAAGAGAGCAAATATCTTGCTTCACCAAAGACGAAACATTACTAAAAAACACCGTACTTTTGCCTAGATTCGGATTTAAACCCGATATCCTAGTGAACAAGTCCAAAGTATCCCTCATGACTCTAATAGAAACCATATCCGGGTTAACGAATAGGAATAAATCATCAGCGAAGGAAACATTAATAATCTTCTGTTGTTTGCACTTATCATGATATCTGAAAGCAGGATGTTGATCAGCAGCTTTATGCAATAACAAAGAAAGAACCTCCATAACTAAAGTGAACAAATAAGGGGATATGTGATCTCCCTGTCTAAGACCCCACTTACCCTTGAAAAAGCCACAAAGATTCCCATTGATGCTAAGCGAAAAAGAAACGGTTGAAACACACGTCATAATCCAATCAACCATTTTGTGAGGAAAGCCGAACCTGGTAAGGATAGAATTTAGAAAAGACCAGCTAACCGTGTCATACGATTTCTGAATATCAATTTTGAAGGCACATCTTGGTTTTCCCCTATTAACATGATAATTATGCATGAGCTCTTACATGAGAAGGATGTTATCTGAGATCTTCCGACCAGGATTAAAAGCGGAATGATTAATATCAACCAAGCTACCCAGACTGCCTTTTATTCTATCCGACAAAATTTTACTAATGCATTTAAGAATGACATTGCAGCAAGAAATAGGCCTATACTCCAAAACCGAAGTAGGAGTGGGAACCTTGGGAACAAGGGCAATTATTGTATGGTTAACTTGCTGAAGCAGCTTTCCATTTTCAAAAAATTGGAGGATGGCAACCGAGACTTCTTCACCCACTATATCCCAAGCTTTCTTAAAGCGCGCATTGTACTAGTGAATAGGAAAAATGAATTGAGATTACTAATGACGGATGGAGGTTGAGGATAGAACATGTTCGGTCCCTCGCCCTTATCTCCTTCGCCGGAGACTGCAAATGACGGGAATCCTATCGATAAAGAAGAGGTATAAGCATCGCCTCACAATCTAATCCGTCTCCCCTGGCCTCCCCAAAACACTCTTGATACGAAAGAGACCTCCCGCCATAGAGAAGAGATCTAAAGTCTGGGTCCCCTCGATCACCCTCCCTTGAACCTGAACTGCTCGAGAGAGATGAACCCACACCACATTTTATAACCTTCGAACCGAAAGCCCCAACTAGAGATGGAATTCCAGAACCTAAAACACTCCGTTGAGAGCTCCGTGACTCATTCAAGGGAAGGTCCACCAATGATTGCCATTATCCCCCTATCTGTCTCTTGATCCCTCATTCCACTAATCCGTTGTTACTTTACTGATTCATTCAAGGCATGACACCCTCTTTGTCTTATTAGCGCAGGAACGATGAAAGCCGCTTAAGACTCGAAGGGCTAGGCCCCCGTGTAACGCCCCAAAAATATAATATTTAATAAATATGGCATATACTAGAATTATGTATGAAATAACTTAACTAGATTTGACTAACTAGGATTAGTTAACCTAGTTTGTATATCTACTAGTCTCAAGAATGAAAGAAATAAGTTAACTAAAGTGCAAGGGTTAATCTTGCACAATTTGAATGAAGTTTGTGTTAAGTGGGGAAGACCACAAACATCAGACATAAGTCTGATGTTGGTGTCGATGCAAGGCAAGGAGACATGAGGGTTTCTCATGGTGATGAATGTTGAAGAATTGAGGTAGAATCCAACCTTAACTCTCTTGCATGAATCAAGATTCTACATCATCTAGCCCTATAAATCACTTGGTAAGTTGAAATTTTTGATTTGGTGACTTTGATATGAAAGTGGGTTATGTTCTAATCCGTGAGTTAATATGAAATTGATCATGTATAAGGGTTAGAATCATCATTTAGAATATAGGTTATGTATGGTTTGTGTTAATTTGATATTTAGGGGTGAAACCCGTTTGTTATTGTGAGGATGATGACTTTAATCACCACCTATGTCCAATTCTTGTTGAAAGATCGATGTATTATGTGGGTATGATGAATTGTTGTTAGATGAATTGAATAAAATGTGATGATAATATGTTTGATGTTTAGTTTTAAATACTACATGTTGATGAGTGGAAGGATTTGATGAACTATGTATGAATTTAGAAGATTATGCATGAATTAGTTGTACGTTATGCTTAAGAGGTGGTACGCACACCAAGTGTATGATGAAATGCTTAAGTGAAGTTAGGATGCAAAATGTTATGAAAAAGCTTGGTGTATATAGGAATGAAATACGAAAATGATGGTATGATCATGTTAAATTACTAATTTGAATATGGTTGTAAGCACATTTGCATCGAGAGTAGGTAATGTATATGGTGCCTTTTGTATAGCACTTTGACAACTGGGTTAAATATGGTCTGTCACGGCTAATGATGAATGCAAACGGGTTCTTTTTCTTTAAGTTTAAAACTAAGGAAGGGATGAGTCAAATGTTAGAGGGCGGGCCTTGGTTGATCAGAAATGTACCGATAATCTTGAAGGAATGGTCGGCTTCTTTAAAGATGGAAAAAGAGGATATTAAAGTTGTTCCAGTTTGGGTCAAGATGCATGATGTGCCGTTAGCAGCTTTTACCGAGGATGGTCTTAGCTTGGTTGCTTCTAAGATTAGGAATCCTAAGATGTTGGATTCGTATACTGCCACGATGTGTGCTGAGTCTTGGGGAAGAAGCAGCTATGCTAGAGCGCTTATTGAAGTTCAGACAGAGGCTGAGTTAAAGAAGAGTGTTACTGTTGCAATTCCATCTTTGGATGGTAATGGTCATTCAAAGGTAGAGGTCAAAATTGAGTATGATTGGGAGCCTCTAAGGTGCTCCTCTTGCTGTGTGTTTGGTCATGACGATAGCTCATGCCCAAAGAACCCTCAGGGTACTTCAAGTGGGGATTCTGGAAAGAATAATGATGATTTTCAGGATGTGGGTGCTAAAAAAAGGAAGTTAATAATCAAGGCCTCAATATGAAAAATCAGAAGCCTAAGGTAGTGTACAGACCAGCTGTCAAACCTAAACCAAAATCGTCCTTGAGGAGTCCGATGAATATCCAGGTTTCAACGTCAAACCCGTTTGACATTCTTAAGGACGATGATGGTAATCAGGGAGGTAGTACTGTGAGTCGAGTGGAGAAGAAAGCTGCGCAGACTAGTAGTGACAAGCAGGATTCGGATGAGGAGGAGGTCGTTGAAGTCTATAATGAAACTAGTGAATTTATGACCTCGGGTACACATTCGTCATCTTCGAGAGCAAAGGCTAGCACCTCTTCCACAATATTCTCCAATGGATAGATCTTTTTTGGTTCGTGTGAAGGGGTTGCCGGTTTCTGGCAATTTCATTTTTGATGATGGCGGATGAGGACTTTATTTTTGTTTTTTTGTATTGTTTCGTCTAATGATGTATAGTAGACTAGGTTATGGGGTGTCATAGTTTTCCTTGGTTTTTGTGATTTACATATATGGGGCATGTCCTGTATATGAACTAGTGTGGAACACTCCTCACTACTTGTACTTATTTGCGGATGTTTTTAATAGAATCACCGGGGTAACTCTTTACCCAAAAAAGAGAATAAGTCGAAAGTTCACATGATGAATTGTTGACTTCTGAAAGTCAACTACGCATAAGAAGCATGATATGATTTGTTGTCATAAAAATAGGATTATAGGAAGTCGTAAGTTACATGTTATGTCAATACGTGATATTTGCGATGGCATGATGAATATCATGAGTTTGAAAGGATATGAATTTGATTATATATCTTATGCTTGTTGATTGTGACTAAAGAAAGTCAAATGTGAAATATGCGATTGATATGATTGTTAACATGTACCAATGAGTATGCTAATAAGAGCGTGATTTCGACAAAATGGAAGTATAGGAATCACGTCGAGACGGGCTCAAGCACGAGGTGTTAACGGGCCAAGAGGAGGCAAGGGGTCGGATACGAGCACGGACGCATAAGGTAAGTGATTTCCGTAATCAC
>JARYGA010009203.1:0-42037 GCA_030545235.1 Helianthus tuberosus | reverse complement strand
AAGTATCATGAAAAGCAACGACGAGTTCGTGCTCTTAGATTAAATCTACAAGTAGATTTAATGGAACAATTAAAGAAAGTTCAGGAAACAGCAATCAAAGACGATGCTGAAGGAATGAAAGGTTATATAAAGGAACTAGAACAAGGAAATGATGGAATTTGGAGATTCCACAAGAAACGAATTTGGGTACCTAAGCAAGGAGAATTAAGAAATAAGATTTTAGAGGAAGCCCATAAATCTAGGTATACTATGCATCCAGGAAACAATAAGACGTACCAAGATTTAAGAAAGAATTTCTGGTGGATAGGAATGAAGAAAGATATAGCAAGATATGTTTCTAAGTGTCTTACTTGTTCACAAGTTAAGGCAGAACACCAGAAACCTTCAGGACTACTACAACAATTGGAAATGCCGGTGTGGAAATGGGAACTTATAACAATGGATTTTGTTACTAAGTTGCCTAAAACAAGAAAAGGTAATGATGCGATTTGGGTAATTGTGGATCGATTAACCAAATCAGCTCATTTTCTACCAATAAAGGAAACCTTTAGCATGGAAAGGCTAGCCAAGTTGTACGTAGACGAAGTGGTATCTTTACATGGAGTTCCACTCTCCATTGTATCAGATAGAGATAGTCGTTTCACTTCTCATTTTTGGAAAAGTTTCCAGCAAGCTATGGGAACTCGACTAAATTTGAGTACGGCATATCATCCTCAAACAGATGGGCAAAGTGTGTAGGTCCGGCTAGGGGAGGATCTAGTCGCCTAATCCCTGTATACGAACCACTCCGGTTGTGCGGAATCCAACCGGAATAGCAAACCGAGACGGAACACGTAAAAACACGACACGCAGATATCACCGTTAAACACCACTGTATTATAACGATAAAAGGGTTCGGTTACAATCCAATGTTTACAATGCTCTTTGTAAACTCTCTCTAGTGTGTGTGTATGTGCTCTGTTCTCTCTGTGTTCCTCTGTTCAAGTGTCTGCCGAAACAGAACAACAGAACTCTATTTATACTACAGACACATACATACTCGACGAAACAGAAAACAGGCGACGAATCAGCATCATGGTCGACGAAACACACCTGTTTCGTCGACTTCTGGGCTGTTTCGCCAATGATGGGCTTCGGCCCAAAGCAGATAAGCCCAAGTCTTGTTTCGTCAACTTGTCTTAGCCCAAGGACTGTGATGTTGAGTCCAGTCCTTGTCTTGTCTCTTGTGTCGGCTTGAAGTCTTGTAAACAACGGAGGAAAGTCGTCACAAAATAAGCCGAGCAAAGTCGCGTCCACAATCTCGAATCAAGTCGCGTCGAGTCGCGTCCATAAATATGTATCAACAAACTCCCCCTTGGACGCTACTCGCGAGATTCTCTTCTCATTTCTTCTATGTCGGAGGATCTTCAAAGTCTTCACGTCTTGTAGGCAGAAAGTGTATCAACAAACTCCTTGTTTCATGTAAGAAGTGTGTTGACAAACTCCCCCTTAACATAAGCTCCCCCTTGAGTTATGCTCGTGAAAGTCTTTATCTTTATGAAGTGAGATCCTTGTGGTGTTGAAGGTCAGCGGCAACTCCATCATCTTTGTCTTTTGAGTGCCTTCACGTCGTGTCTTCATTCCGAAGCTTGTCATCGACCATGTTCTCCTAGCCTTTAGAATCTGCACATGCAAGAAATCTAAACGCGTAATGAGAACAACCGCTTGGAATATCATAACATAACCAACCGACACACGTGAGACCATATCTCAATCAACTACCGTCCGACAGTTTGAAAGTTTAATAAATTTGTAAATTTCAGTTTTTAACTTTCAAAACTTGCAAATTTCGACCGTTTATGAAGATATAGTCGTTTTGGTTTTCGTTCAGGTTTCAGGTAACGAAGACTCGAGTTCCAACATCGTACGATCGAAAATAAAATAGAAATAAAATCTTTTTGGATTTTACAAAGTTTATATTAAAACAAACTTAAAATCTTTTTGGTATTTTTGAATATTTCAAATGTAAAGACTGAAAGCAGTAAATAAATATATACAAACATTCTTTTTGTGAGTTTCGAGGGTAAGAGAATCATATCAGTTTACGGTCATGCCAAAACGCTCTTGTAGTTCATTTAGTTAACATTAAGATAAGCATCCTATAACGATTATCGGTATTGTTGTCCACATAAGCTCAACTTATCAGATGTAATCATGGCGAGAGGATACGTTAAGGTATGATTTATACTTACCGACCGGTGTTCATCCACATCATGACACATTCCCGTATCAAGGTATGCACGAGAGTTCATCTTACCGGTGAGTATACCGATTATCATCTGTTTGACCGTATATGATGTGAGATTCTCACTTATTTTGATTTGAAAACAAGCCCTATGTGATAGAATCACTTATTGATGAGGAACTTGATTTTCGATGCATGAGGGCACAGGAGCAAGTCCGTGAACAGGTCAGTACTTTCGTACAGCAGAGAGACGAACTTGACTCCCGGAAAGAATTTGTGATATATTATCACTTATTTTGTTTGGACATGTGATTGTTGATCACTTATTGAGGTCGAATGCAGTATGTACACGTATGTATGGTATCATGGAAGATCTAGACTTGCGTCCCCGTTATTTTTCGGAAAAAGAAACAACCATGATACCCAGATGATAAGCAGCATAAAGACCGAATATCTCAGAACCTCGGCAATCTCTCAAACGAAATTTCGGTACCAAGACCATATGCCAATGAATGGTTCCCACCCAGTCTTCAGTCGATTTAAGTTTATATCACCCTGCACACTTTAAAATGATTGTGAGCCTACCGATACATCTTATATAGAGCTGCTTATCGCTTTTCATTTTGCATTTCAGTTTAAAAGAGGTTTGTAAAGACCACTGATGTACTATCATTTTCTCTTTTTCTCGCCAGGAAACTCATTTTTGCTTTTCTATTGTTTTTGTGTTTTCGAAATTTTTCGATGTTTTTGGATTTTCACATTTTGGATTTACTCCCCCTAAAATCAATAAACTAAGACAAATTTAAAACACAAAGGTATTTACAAAAATGATTTTCCGATGTTGGTTTTACTCTTGCTTGACCTTAATGCCGTTTACCAATAAAAGATAGTCAAATCTTGATTTGTCAAAAGCTTTGGAAAAAGATCGGCACGTTGGTCATCGGTGTGGACGTAAGCAACATCGATTAGCCTTTTCTCAAAGCAATCACGTATGAAATGATACTTAATTTCGATGTGCTTAGTCTTTGAATGCTGCACAGGATTTCTAGTGATCTGTAAGGCAGCAGAATTATCAACGTAAATAGGAGTAGTTAGGAATTCAAAACCGTAATCACGCATTTGTTGTTGGATCCACAGGACTTGGGAGCAACAACTTGAGGCAGCAATGTATTCAGCTTCGCATGTTGATGTAGCGACGCACGTCTGCTTCTTGCACTGCCATGTGACTAGGCGATTTCCCAAAAACTGACATCCAGCCGTTGTGGATTTGCCGTCGATTTTGCATCCGCCAAAATCAGAATCACTGAATGCGATCAAGTCAAAGTTATTATCCCTAGGGTACCATAGACCGGTGTCAGGGTAACCCTTCAAATAACGAAAAATCCTTTTTACAGCTGCAAGATGTGAGGCCTTCGGGTTAACTTGATATCTGGCCAGGAGGCACGTTGGGTACATTATATCTGGTCTTGATGCTGTGAGGTACATAAGAGATCCGATCATCGCGCGATAGTATGAGGGGCTAACATCTTGACCCTTCAAATCTGGAGTAATTCCGTGATTTTGTGTCAATGGGGTACCGATGGGCGTTGCATCAGACATCTGGAACCGGCTCAAGATGTCACCAACATATTTAGTCTGATGGATGAAGATCCCAGACTCTGTCTGTTGTACTTGTAGGCCCAAAAAGAAGGTCATTTCCCCCATAGCACTCATCTCGAATTTATCCTGCATAATGCGCTCGAAATTCCTACACAAAACATCATTAGTAGAACCAAATATAATATCATCAACGTATACCTGAACCAGTAGAAGATCTCCATCTTGTTCTTTGATGAAAAGAGTACAATCGATAAGACCTCTGCGAAATCCATTCTCCAGCAGATAATTAGATAAGGTTGCGTACCAAGCTCGCGGTGCTTGATGAAGACCATAGAGAGCTTTGTTGAGCAACCAAACCCGATCGGGATGGATAGGATCTTCAAAACCTGGAGGCTGTTCGACGTACACCTCTTCTTCTACCACACCATGTAAGAATGCACTCTTCACGTCCATCTGGTATACCTTGAAACCTTTGAATGAGGCATAAGCCAGAAATATCCGAATAGCTTCTAGACGTGCAACAGGCGCATATACTTCGTTGTAGTCTATCCCTTCAATCTGACGAAAACCTTGAACGACTAGCCTTGCTTTGTTCCGGATAACTATCCCACGGTCATCCTTTTTGCATTTAAACACCCAACGGGTACCAATCTTCTTATAGCCAGCCGGTTTCTCTACGAGTTTCCAGACACCAAGCTTCTGGAATTGTTGCAGTTCTTCCTGCATCGCTTCAACCCATGAGCTATCTTTCAAAGCATCTTTCCAAGTTCTTGGCTCTTCCTGTGAGACATAACACGCGAAAGACCAATCATTTTGTTGACCAGATTCTCGGATAGTTGCATACAAGCCTGCATTGTTGTTGTTTCGCAACATGTTTCTTGTTTGAACGCCACTCTGTACATTTCCGATGATGTTTTGTTGAGGATGGGTATTGTGAATCCTTGTTTCTGGATTATCTTGAACTGGAATATTTGTACCCCGATTGTTGAGATTGAGATCAACAATCAATTCAAGGCCCGGAATTGACGAAGAGGATGATGCAGTAGCTTCAGCTGTTCTAGGAACATCCACAGGAGGTGTACCTTCTGAAGTACCATGTACTGCTGCTGTTGGTCCTTGATCTGCATCAAGAAATTCGTCATCCTCTGAAGATTCGTTCAATTCGGAAGCATCTTGAAAATCCTCATTGTCGAGAGCATTATTGTTCACTGAAGATGGTTCTTGATTGACAATAATTGGACGAACCAACGGTGAATCTGTTGCATTGTCACTCTCGAAAAACATCATTGCCGCAGCATTTTCTTCAACTGCTTCAACATTGATCGAATTGAAAAAGTCATCGTACTCAAACATCCAAGGCTGACCAGGATTTCTAACTGGCAAAGTGTGCCTTTGTACTCTGACTTCAGACCATTCCTCGACCCTTTTAGTCTCTAGATTCCAGACTCTTAAGTTCGGGGTGGAATACCCAAGAAAGTATCCCTCAATTGCTCTTGCCCCGAACTTTCCATTAGGATCGATTATCGTGCAAGGAGCTCCAAACGGTTCAAGATAAGACAAGTCTGGTTTCCGTTTGTTAATAAGCTCAAAGCAGGTCTTGTTGTGCCTTTTGACTGTAAGGACTCGGTTCAATGTGTAACATGCAGAGGCCACAGCTTCAGTCCAGAATGGAATCGGCAATTGTGACTCTACCAACATAGTCCTAGCAGTCTCGATCAATGTGCGGTTCTTACGTTCAGCGACGCCATTCTGTTGAGGAGTATAAGCTGCACTAAATTCGTGAAGAATACCTTTTGAAGTGCAAAACTCCGCCATGGCATGATTTTTGAATTCGGTACCATTGTCGCTGCGTATCCGCCTAACCTTCAAGTTATAGAGATTCTCAATCTGAATGATCAAGTTTTTGATAATACCAAAGGTTTCACTCTTGTGTGCCATGAACGCCACCCAAGAAAATCTTGAATAATCATCAGTAATCACGAGGCAATATTGATCATTCCTAATGCTTTTGTGCTTCACAGGACCGAACAAATCCATGTGCAAACGTTCAAGAGGAACAGCCACCGTGTTGATCTTCTTTGTAGGGTGTCGCTTCTTCGTTTGTTTTCCTTTCTGGCACGAAACACAGACGTCTTGAAGATGGAAATTTTTGAGAGGAACACCATTCACCAATTCATTTGACACCAAATGATTCATTTTGCGTAAGTGAATGTGACCCATTCGTCTGTGCCAAGAGATTGTGTCTTTTTCTGTGGCTTTAGAAACAAACAAGTTGCTTGTGCAGACGTAGTGATAGCTTGGCTCATATCAAGGACGTACAAATCATTTATCCTTGGAGCCGACAAGAGAATCCATTCTTTTGGAATTTTGAATCCGGGTTTCAGCACATAACATCCATTAGCATCAAAGTGTACTGAGAACTGCTTGTCACACATTTGAGAAACACTAAGAAGATTGTGATCCAGTTGTTGCACAAAGTTGATCTTATCAAAGCTAACAACCCCGTTGGAAATCATTCCTTCACCAGTAATATATCCGCCCTTATCTCCAGCAAAAGCAACATAACCTCCTCTAATAGATTTGACGTCGTAGAGAAGCTTCATGTCGCCTGTCATGTGCCTGGATGCCCCACTATCAACAATCCAATGACTACTGATAGTTCCTCCTGGAACACCCTGCACATGAACTCACATAATTAGTTGGAGATGGGGACCCAAGCCATTGTGGTCTTGGGTCTTCCATTTTCATCAACAACAATTACTTCTATTCTTTGATGATTGGAAAATTGTGATGGTCCCCCTGATCCAGTAACCGTTTTTGGTTTCCAGGTCTGTTGAGTTTTACCAGTTTGATTGTTTGAAGTTTTTGAAAACTTTGAATTATCTGGTTTAACTGAAACAGATGATTTGTGAACCACATCGGTTTTAATTGCCTTTTCAACTTTCTTGACCTGTTGGCGTTTCTGTTTCTTTTCCCTTTCTCTTATGAGTCGGGGATCTTGTTTTACAGAAACAGATTGCTTGCGGTCAGTTGGGCCACGGGGATCATCATCTTTGGCTTTCAATTTATGAAGATACGGGCAATTTCGAATGATATGCCCAATTGTTCCACATTCAAAACATGATCTTCGTTCAACAAACCCCGAAGTATCAGGTGATCGTCTTGCCGATGATGAACTTTGTGATTTCGAGGTACTAGGCTTTGAACTATTTGGTTCATTCCTTTTCCTCACTGTTACTTCTTGGACAAAATCTAAGTTAGATTGATTTGCAAACTTCTCAATTTTGTCCGTTCCCTTCGATTTCACAAAGTTCACATTCGTCTTCTTCTTCTGATTCGACTTCCTTTGATTCTGAGTCGGTGCTTTACCTTTGGGTTTGGTATGATTTTGCTGTTTTTCCACTGTTGGTAATTTCTTATTCCCAAATTGTTTTCTAACTTCAGCCTTTGGGATAGGAGGACACTGTGTGACTGTAACATGTGGTCCTGTTTTTCCCAAAAACTTACTTGTTGAATTTTCAAAGACTTTACTAATTAGAGATTGATTTACATTCTTAATAGGAAAATCTTTGTCTGAGTAAATTTTATCATCACCAACAAGAGTGTACAGCAAATCCACACTCTCCGACTCTTTCTCAGACGAGGACTCAGTTGCAACAGTCTTAGCGGGTTTTGCAACAGGATCACACAGAATGTGATTTTCAAGAGGTATGTCCTCATCTTTGATCACCGCATCAGACTTTGCTGAATCAGTATCATCAGATTCATCATCAGAAGAATCAGTATCCTCAATCACAACTGGAGGATCCTGATTCTGTTCGGCAGTTACAAAGGTATCTGCTGACACATCTGAATCTGATGATACTTCTTTCTTGTATCCGAGACCTGTTGCACATTCTGCTGCAAATTCCTTAACATCTAGAGGAACAGATGGTTCAAAATGAGTTCTATACTCCTCATCCGGCAGTGCATCATAATTGTGTCTGACAGGTGGTGGACATTGCTTATATCCAATACATGTGACATCCTTTTTCTCTTTCTGAACATCAATGATGTGATCCAACACATAGCTAGAACTCAAATAACTGTCTAACTTGAGTCGGATCGCCTCACTTTCTGTTTTAACACAAGCCATTTCTTTTTGCATCACCTCAAGACGAGTGATATACAAATTAATGTCAGTTTGTTTTCTGGAAACCATTTTAGTCAGCTCTGTTTTATCTTTCTTCAATGTTTCAATCATCCTTTTAAAATCCTTTTCATGGTTTTCATAAAACATATTGGCTTCAGTGCACTTGGAGATATCAACTGTCAATTTCTGATTGTGAATAAATGTCACATCATATTTCTCTTGCAAAGCCTCGTGTTTGCTTTGCAATTCACACCACTTATCATTTACTAGAACATGTTTGTCTTGCAATTCAAACAAACTAGCTTGTAAAGCATCGTGTTTGCCTTGCAACTCAGACATGTTTGCATCCAAATCAGCACATCTAGCATGCAATCTATCACAATTATTACAGCTAACAGAAGTGGGTTCATCGACACATACCTGACTTGATGAACTGTCGACATTCGCCATAAAGGCTGAATGGAGAGAAGACGAAGAATAAGCAGCTTGATCCACCAAAATAGATCTTCTTTGAATTCCTGCTGCAGCTTCATCCAAAAGCTCATCAATATTGGCATCGACTGACGCACTTGATGTGTCATCCACCTGATCATTGCCTGTAGTGGAGGATTCTTCATCCGAGCTTCCACTATAACCAGAAGAGTCTTCATCTTCAGAAGATACATCACCATTGGTGGAAGATTCTCCACCACTGGCGTGTTTAAGATCGTTAACCACTTCAGCAAAACAAGCTGTTCCATCTGGTGCGTCATTTCCAAACTGGATTGACCAATCACAGCCTTCATCTACTTGAACCACTAGTGCCTGGTTGGCATTAGATGGCCCTGCTTGACCTTGGTTGTTGACAGGCACCAATGTACGAACATTGTTCCTGTTCTGGTTCTGCTGGTTGCCTTGACCTCTGAAGGGATTCTGGTTCCCATGTTGAGATGGCCTTGTACATTCACGCTTGAAATGGCCACGTTCACCACAATTGAAGCACTTAACGGCCTGTTTATCAAACCCATACTTGGTGTCTTTCTTGCTTTCCAAGCTGGTTCGGCCCGTTCTTTCCATGAAATCCTTTGCTCGCCTAACAGCACTGGCAAAGGCCCACTTAATATCCATCATCTCCATCTCTTCCTTGTCTATCTGCTGATAGTCTTCTTGAGTCAGATTAATGTTGCCAATCTGACCTTCTACTAAACCACAGTAAGCGCTCACCAAAGTGTTCAGCAGCTCCATGTGTTCCTTAGCTACTTCCACACTAACTTTTGAGAAGCTTGAAGTGTCGAGCCGTACTGTATTTGGCTTAGATTGCTGACTAGCAGATGATGTACTTCCATAACATGCTTGCTGTGGAGGATGAAGTGGATTCCCGTACATGTCTGTTGGTACGGTAGATTGAACAGGAGGAAGTGGATTCCCGTACATATCTGTTGGTACGGTAGATTGAACAGGAGGAAGTGGATTCCCATACATATCTGTTGTTGTGGATCGAACTGGTAAAGGATTTCCGAACATATCAGTTGGTCTGAGAGGTCGTTGCTGTTGTGGTGCTGATTGAGGGACTGGTTCCAGCAGATTTCCATACATGTCTGTCTTTGGAGGCACCGGAACTTGGATAGTATTGCCAAAAATGTCAGTAGTAGACACAAACGCTGTTTGGATTGGAGCGTGTGAAGCAGGTTTTGTAGAAGTGCTAGAAGTTCCAAAATACATTTCAGGATTTTGAGGCACGGGAATTCTTTTTGCCTTCAAAGTTTCTTCCTGATTCTTGTTTTCTAGAATTTGAACAAAGTCGTTGTAGCTTGTTGTAGCCAAACTACCATTGTACTTCATGATTTCCAAGAATGTATTCCACTGAGGTGGCAATGCATCTGCAAACCTTTTCACAATCTCTACAGGAGTTGTAGCAACCCCAAAATTTTTCAATTCAGTCAACAAGTGATTAAATCGACCTGTCAAATCACCCAACGACTCATTCTCCATACAAGTAAAACCATCAAATTCTTTCTTCAGCAGTTCTTTTCTCAATTGACGTGTCGCTTCATTTCCCACGCCCCTTGTCTTCAATGCGTCCCACAACCTTTTTGTAGTCTTGTAACTGACGAACTGATGATAAATATCTTTACTCAATGCTTGAGTAAGAATGGCATACGCCTTCTTTTCCAAATCATAGATCTTCTTTTGATCTTCTGTGAGGTCTGCAAACGTAGCAGCAGATGATGCAGCAACCTCTATTGTTTGATCAAAATCTGTGATGAACCGCAACCACAATTCTGTATTTTGACCAAGAACGTATGTATTAAATCTATCAATCCATCCTGGATATTCGTATAAATGATTCAACTTTGGAGGCCGAGTCAAACTTCCCGTTTCACTCTCGCTTAAGAGAATGCTTTGAACACTTGGAACTTGATTTGATACGAATGCCCATTGACCGGTAGACATTGCATTAGCTTGAGAAGATACCGGTGCGGAAGATGACGGAGTACCAAAATACGTATTTGTATTTACCAGAGTATTCCACCTTGGATTCATGTTTGATATAGGATGACAAGTACCTGTGAAACACACTCAAAACAAACTGTTAAGACACACTTGCAAACCCTCTGTTAAAAACTGACAAGTGTTTAGACGAAACACAGATTCACGAAACAGATGTGTGACGAAACCAAATAGTTTACAAATGTTTACGAAACAGGTTTAGACTGTATGAGTGTTGACGAAACAGCCCACTTATGTTTTGGGCTGCCAAGTCGACGAAACAGAAGTCCAATGTCCTAGCCCAAAAGATTGACGAAACTGAATTTTGGGCTTGCAGTCCACGAAACAAAAACTCCTTTTTGGGCTTATACTGTCGACGAAAAAGAATGAGGCCCAGTCCAAAAACAAAGTCGGCGAAACAAATGTTATGTTTCGTCAAGAAGGTGTTTGACGAAAGGGACTTGATTCGTATGATGTCTGATTCGTCGAAGAAGTAACAGGGGTTGGTGAAATCTGTCTGACACGGTACAACTTTTTCAAACAACCAACATGGTGAGACCACTAACCCGGTAAGGTGTGAATTATTTTAATCAAATTTCAATTCCCAATTCACAAACACTTTATAATTTAAATTTTTAAAGATCTAAAAGTTCAAACAACAAGAACACTTTGAATATATTTTGAAGATATGAAGAACACAACCCAGAAAATATGAATTTTCCGGTAAAACGACAACTTTCCGAAACCCAACTTTGCCAAAATGTTTAATAAAAACCAATAACTAATCTGTGAACATTAATTTTACAAGGTTTTTAACAAAACATAAAGCAAAAACAACAACACTTAATCCGATTTTAAGATAATTTTCCAGAAAGTTCAACTTTTCAAACCCGAAAACACCTCGGTTTTAACAAGGAGAAGAGCCAAGGCTCTGATACCACTTGTAGGTCCGGCTAGGGGAGGATCTAGTCGCCTAATCCCTGTATACGAACCACTCCGGTTGTGCGGAATCCAACCGGAATAGCAAACCGAGACGGAACACGTAAAAACACGACACGCAGATATCACCGTTAAACACCACTGTATTATAACGATAAAAGGGTTCGGTTACAATCCAATGTTTACAATGCTCTTTGTAAACTCTCTCTAGTGTGTGTGTATGTGCTCTGTTCTCTCTGTGTTCCTCTGTTCAAGTGTCTGCCGAAACAGAACAACAGAACTCTATTTATACTACAGACACATACATACTCGACGAAACAGAAAACAGGCGATGAATCAGCATCATGGTCGACGAAACACACCTGTTTCGTCGACTTCTGGGCTGTTTCGCCAATGATGGGCTTCGGCCCAAAGCAGATAAGCCCAAGTCTTGTTTCGTCAACTTGTCTTAGCCCAAGGACTGTGATGTTGAGTCCAGTCCTTGTCTTGTCTCTTGTGTCGGCTTGAAGTCTTGTAAACAACGGAGGAAAGTCGTCACAAAATAAGCCGAGCAAAGTCGCGTCCACAATCTCGAATCAAGTCGCGTCGAGTCGCGTCCATAAATATGTATCAACAAAGTGAAAGAACCATCCAAACTCTAGAAGACATGCTTCGAGCATGTGTAATAGATTTTGGTGGAAATTGGGATGATCATTTACCATTAATTGAATTCTCCTATAACAATAGTTATCATTCAAGCATTGAAACTGCTCCATTTGAAGCACTATATGGACGTAAGTGCAGAACTCCAGTTTGTTGGGCAGAAATAGGAGAAAGTCAATTATCAGGTCCAGAAATTGTGCAAGAAACTACTGACAAAATAACTCAAATCAAGGAAAGACTGAAAACAGCTCGAGATCGTCAGAAGAGCTATGCAAATAATCGCCGCAAGCCGTTAGAATTTCAGGTCGGAGATAAAGTACTATTAAAAGTTTCTCCTTGGAAAGGAGTTGTTCGATTCGGTAAGAAAGGAAAGCTAAGTCCAAGATACGTAGGACCATTTCCTGTGATCCAACGTATAGGACCAGTTGCTTATCGTTTACAACTACCCGAAGAATTAGCTGGAGTACATGATGTATTTCATGTATCCAATCTTAAGAAATGCTTATCAGATGAATCACTGGTAGTACCTCTTCAAGTTATAGAGGTAAACGAAAAGCTAAAATTTGTTGAGAAACCTCTTTAAATTGAGGATCGAAAGATCAAGTTTCTCAAACATAAACGACTAGTTTTAGTCAAAGTTAGATGGGATTCAAAGAGAGGAGCTGAATACACTTGGGAGCTGGAATCAGAAATGAAGAGAAAGTATCCTCATTTATTCCAGTAAATCTCGAGGACGAGATTTTTATTAAGGTAGGGAGAATGTAACAACTCTCATCAAAAGTCCTAATTATTATTTTAATTTGGCCAATAGGAAACCTTAATTGAGAAACCCAAGTAATTCTGCACTAACCCTAAAATTTTCAAAACATTTAGAATCAGGATTAGGGCCCCTAAAACTTAAGGGGGGTAAACCCTAAGTTGATAGTTATCTCTAAAATGCGTTGTACAAACTGAGAATTCACGAACTATCAACTCAACAGGCCTATACTAGTGACAAGGCTACTCTAGGCTAGGGTGTTACCACAGGCGAGTCGCGACAGAATCAGTGTCACCTGTCGCGACACGCGGGGGGTGCAAAATTAGGGTATAAATACAGGGCATTGGGACTTGAATTCTGTCTTTGAAACGACGTAAATTCGCTTTACGTAGACTGAGTTATCACAGAAACAGTTCACTAAAAACACACTAATCACGAAGTGCTGCCACAATCAGGGTAATAACTCGATCGCTATTACGATTCAACGTCCGATCGATTATAACTATCCAACGATTGTTTAAGTGCCGCTCAAATTGAGTTTATACTTTGTTAATTCATCGTGATTTCGACTTGAATGTTTGAGTACTGCTCGAATTCGGACTATACTCTGTCATTCGTTGTGAATCCGCTGAATTATTAAGTATTGCACTAATAAATCGTTGTGAGGGTTTAATCTCGTGAATTGTCGTAACTGCTGTATTAGTTACTAACCTGTTGTGTGTGCATTGTTATTTAAATTAGGTTAATCAAGGCTAATCAGTAGGCTTATATTCTGCTCGTTAAATCTACAATGTGAGTCATTCTCTTTTTATCAAATTGCTTTATAAATTCTTAAAATATTTTCAAAGTTATAATTACAGTGATTAAGTTTATGTAATCACCAAATTACAGCCGGTATGTGGGGTATTGTGCACAGTATTGCTGTTTTATCACTTTAGGTGGGCGAACCTAAATTTAGTGATAACCGTCATTCATTGGGGCAGCCAATGGTGATATGACCACAGTCACCGAAAAGAGTCGAGTGACAAATACTGTGGGTAGTTGGTTTGATATCAGAAACATTGTAATATCTTAATACTGTGAATTATAACAAACGAGTCGTTTTAGTAAAACTGAATGATTCACTCAGTATTTCCCCGCTGACAAAACCTTTTTCAAACATGTTTCAGGTAATCTGTTGTGAGCAAAAGAAAAGTGCTATGGAGCACTACCAGCTTAGAAAAGTGGCTCAATGTAAATAAATAAAGAAACATGTTTTAAGAAATAAAGATTTCTCAGTGAAATCACTTTATTGTAAATTATGGGATTTATCCCTATATTATATATAAACGAGCAGTTTTAATATTAATCGATCCTGTTTAAAAAGACTTCCGCTGTCACTAAATTAGATACCATCAAAGTTCCTGCCTCGCTGCTCTGGACCGGGTCAAACCGGGGCCAAGGGTCGTGACATCATGGCTCTGCCAAACGAGATCTATGCCAGCCAATTACATTATAATAGTGCTTAAGAGTTGTGGGATGCATTGAAAGAACAATTTGGTGGAATAGAGGATGTGATCGAGAACACTCGTGAAATCCTTAATCAGGAATAAGATACTTTCACTCATGTTAATGGAGAATCCTTAACACAACAATTTGAAAGATTTTATGCTCTGATAAATGAGTTAAAGTTGGTAAACAAAGAATTTTCAAAATCAACTTTAAGTAATAGATTTTTGAGACCACTTCTTGAAAAGTAGAATACAATAGCCATTGTGATGAGAACAACACCAGATTTCAAGGAAATGACCTTGACTCAGCTTCAAGGAAAGTTTTTGACATTTGAAAGAGAGCTTGTCTAGAAAAAAAAAGCTCCAGGAAATTGGAATAGTGTCTAATGACTATGTCTTTGGTAACACAACACTTCTGAGTCAAGAATCATCATCATCTTCTAGAACTGTTAATGATCAGAGTTCATTTTATTGACATATCCACTGGGATAAACTCTGATCAATAGTCTTCCAATTTTGCTTTCACAGCAAATGGTGATAATCAAAACTCTGATAATCTGTTCTTTGTTCTTGATGATCTGAAACATATTGATCCCACAGACTTATAGAAAATGGAGATTTTGCATCAACTTGCCCTACACAGTGTTAGAACAAATAATTTCTACAAAAGAACTTGTAGGAAGTTTTCAGAGTTAAATGGCAGATCTATGGTCGGGTTGGATAAATCTAATATAAAGTGTTTTAAATGAAATAGACTAGGTCATTTTGCTAGAGAGTGTAGGAGTCAAACAAATAACTCTGCACCAATAATAACTTACTCTAATCAAAGACCTCAATCTAACAATCAAAAGCACTTTTATCAAACTTCTCAAAATACCCTTAGATCAAATGTTCAAAACACTGCTCATTTTGCACAAAGCTTAACTTCTGTTCCAGGTGTGCAATATATTCAAACAACTGCTCCTCATGTCCAACTTTTTCAAGTTCATGTCCACACACTTCAAGCCACTCCAGTCCCTACACACACAAATGGTAAACAACAAAGTCTCCTCACACAAGGATTTGTTGATTGGAGTAACTTACTAGAAAACTTTATAGATGAAAGTGTCTCATGGTAAAATCTGATAGGGATTCTGTGAACTTCTACATTTTGCCATTTGAAAAAGAAATGACTGAAAATGAAGAAGTAAAAAGGGTTGTTGAGAAAGCAGTTGACTAAGTACAAACCAATGTTTGTGAAAAGGTCAACGCAGAAGGTGTGATACATTATGATCCTTGGAGTTCCACTGAATGTGATTGCGATTTTGCTTTAATGGCTACCAAAAATGGAGCATCTACATGCCTAAAAAGTCTATGGTATGTAAACAGTGGAGGATCAAGACACATGACTTGATGTAAAGCTCTACTTACAAACTTCTTTGCACATGGAGGAAGTGATATATCCTTTGGAAATGACTTAAAAGGTAAAGTGTTGGGATCTGGAACTTTCCAAGTTGGTAAGCTAAAATTTGAAAATGTTAATCTCATTGATATTTTGAAGTTCAACCTACTTAGTGTCACACAAATGAGTGACAAAAGCTATGGCTATTTTTTTACTAAGAAAACCTGTAAAATTGTTAGACCAGAAGTACTGAAAAAGATTGACAAAATTATAGCTGATAGCACTGCACAACTTGTTGCTCATAGAAAGTAGCAATGTGTATGTAGTGGACATGTTAAAAGATAACTCTATGTCAAATGTATATTTATTCTCTGTTGCATCAACAAAAGAAACCGAATTGTAGCATAGGAGGTTGGGACATGTTAATTTACAAACAATTAACTCTCCGACAAGAAAAAATCTTGTCAGAGGTTTGCCAACCAAAGAATTTAAATGTGATGAACACTACATTTCCTGTTTAAAAGGAAAGCAACACAGAGTGTCATACAAATCCATTGATGAGTCCAAAACAGCCCATTGTTTACAACTATTACATATGGATTTGTTTGGCCTTGTAAAAATCACGAGCTTAAGGAAAAAATTATATTGTCTTGTTATAGTTGATGATTTTTTCAAGGTATACATGGACTTATTTCTTACATTCTAAAGATGAGACTGCAGGCATTTTCCAGGACTTTGTCACCAAAGTTGAAAAGAAATATGATCTATCAGTAAATGTCATTAGGGGTGACAATGAGACAGAATTCATAAATCAAGAACTCGATGAATTCTGTGCATCGAAAGGAATAGTGAGACAGTTTAGTATCCCAAGTGTACCAGAACAGAATGGGGTAGTTGAAAGGAAAAACAGAACCTTAATTGAGGCTGCAAGAACTATGCTTGCAGATTCTGACAATCATTTATCCTTTTGGGTTGAGGCTGTCAATACTTCATGCTATGTTCAAAACAGAGTTCTGATTAACTCCATGCATCAAAAGACTACCTATGAAATTATGTTCAATGTCAAACCACTGATCTTATTTTTCAAAGTCTTTGGTCGCCCATGTTTCATTTTAAATCTTAAAGATTCAATTTCCAAATTTGCAGCCAAAGTTAATTATGGTTATTTTTTGGGATATTCCTCTACAACCAAGGCCTATAAAGTGTTTATCATAAGGACCATGACTATAGAAAAAACTCTGAATGTAAAGTTTAATAAACTTTCTTCTCGGAAAATCCCTAAAAATCCAGCAAAACTGTTTGATCTTGATAAATTTAAATTGGAAGAAGTTACTGCCAAACTAAATGTTGATGCATGTAGTTCAAAAGTTGTGCAACATGATTACAGATTTGACATTGAGATGCCTTCTCAATATAAAGTCTCTTCTAATCCACAAAGTTCATTTACTCCTAACACATGTCAAACAACAACAACAACAACAACTGAAACCACTGTTGATCAACATCAAAGCACTGATCAAACATGTGGACAAACCGCTGATCTATTTCCCACAAAAAAACTCTCAACTTGGATCAATCCCATCACATCCATTCCAAACCACTGTTGACCAAAACACAATGGCAACAGAGGTTTCAACAGATAACTCCCATTTATGCCCTTCGTCTCAAAATTCTATCATTCCATACACTTGCAACCATCATTTTCTAATATCGCATCCACTAGATCAAGTTATTGAAGTCATTAATGCAAAAGTTCTTAAAAGAAGCAAAACCTCAAATGTATGTCTCTTTGTTGGCTTTCTATCATTAACCCACCCTATCAAATACCCAGAGGCATTAAGAGACAACATTTGGTTAGAAGCCATGCATGAAGAGTTCCTTTAGTTTAAAAGATAACAAGTATGGGAACTTGTGCCATGCATGTCCAATTGGCACAAAATGGGTCTTTAAAAACAAAACTGATAAGAGGGGCATAGTTGTCAAAAACAACGCCAGACTTGTGGTTCAAGGATATAGACAAGAAGAGAGAATAGACTATGATGAAACCTTTCTCCTGTAGCAAGGTTAGAGGCTATACGACTCTTCTTGGCCTTTGCTGTCAATCACAACATCAAGGTGTATCAGATGGACACAAAGTATGCTTTTCTATATGGAAAATCTAAGAAGAAGTGTATGTGTGTCAACCGCCAGGATTTGAGGACACATTCCATCCAGATAGATTATGTATACAAGCACCAAGAGCCTGGTATGATACTTTATCCACCTTTATTCTATCACACAAGTTCAAAAGAGGTAGAATTAATAAAAATCTATTTCTAAAATGGAAAGGAAAGGATTTGTTGATAGTACAGATCTATGTGGAATATATCATCTTTAGATCCACATGTGATAAAAAGAGTTCCAAAAATTGATGACAACTTAATTTCAAATGAGTGCCATGGGTGGGTTGCACTGCTTTCGTGGTCACCAAGTAAAGCAACTTGATAATGGAACTTTCATTCATCAAAACAAATATGTTAAAAACAATTTTGAAAAAATTGACATGAATGGTTGTAGACCATGCAACACACCCATGTGTACAAGCAAACCATTCACTTCTGATGAGAAGGATGACTTGGTAGGTCAGACCCTTTATAGGTGCATGAGTGGATCCATGATATATTTGATTGCATCAAGACCAGACATTATGTTTGCAACATGTGTTTGTGCAAGATACCAAGCAGAACCTAGGATATTCAAATGCCTCAAATGTGCACCCACACTTGGTATTTGGTATCCTGCTAATGGAAATACTGAGCTTTCAAGTTATTCAGATGGTGATTTTGTTAGTTGCCACACCATAAGGAAGTCCACTTCAGGAGGATGCCAATTCCTTAGCAATGCCTTGGTTTCTTGGCAGAGCAAAAACAAACATCTGTTTCAAACTCCACAGCAGATGTAGAATACATAGCTGCTGCTAGTTGCACTGCTCAATTGTTGTAGCTTCAAAATCAACTGCTTGATTTTGGAATAACTGCTTCAAAAACACCATTAAAATTGGACAGTGAAGCAGCAGAAAACATCATCAACAATCATGTGTCACATTCCAAAACAAAGCATATTGAAATTCGTCATCACTTTGTGAGAGATTGTTAAGAAAAAGGTTTAATTTCTCTTCTCCATGTTCCGACTACAAATCAGCTAGCAAATGTATTCACAAAAGCCTTGGATACATCTACCTTTGATAGCTTGATCTCTAGAATTGGGATCTTAAACATGGATTAAGAAACAACATCTTAATTTCAATAATAAACATTTTATACTTTTCCTTGAAAAACAAAAAATCTTTGCATAAAACAGTGAGAAATTTTATAAATCCTTGAAAAACAAAAAATATGTTCAATTGAACAAACCACTATTTCAGTGGTCCTAACATCTGTTTGCTCCAAATAATACTGTGTGATTAAAAATATCCTCTAAAATTTTAAACATCTATTTTCTCAAAATACAACCACTATTTGACAACCAACGGTGGTTTAAATACCTAAAACAGAGGTGTCTTCAAACAAAACTATATTTGTCTTGAAGGCCTTTCAACTTTGCTTACCCAAGATTTGGCAACAAAGAGCTTTCTAATGAAACATTCACCCGTATGATGACTAAAAGTCAAGAAAATATGGATGAACAAAATGTTTTGGAAAACCATGTAACAGAGGTTATAACCACTGTTACTGAGCCCACTACTCCTGATATCCACAGTGTTGAACCTACCACTGTGGAACCCACATCAAAAAATTCCTACAAAAGCCAATCCCATCCGTAAAGCTAAACGAGCCAAGAAAAAGGTGACTTTGGAGGTTGAGATGCAAGAGAAACCTGTTGCAACACAAAAGCAGCAAATATCTATTTTTACCTCCTCACAACAGATGCAAACATCTCCACCCATCCAAACTCCTCACATATCCTCACAAAATGATAGTGTTAAAAGCACAAGGTTGCCTCTCTTTCCACTCCACCACCCACAAATACAATCTCCACCACATTATCCACCATAAAACCATTGCTGGATGCAATTGACCAAAAGGACTTGGATAAACCCAGTTCCTCCCAACCACCTATCACTAGGAGTATGCAACAACAACTGATTGGGCCAAGTCATATCATTGCAAACCCACAAGCAGAGGAGGGTACACCTCTTGTGTCACAAGTGACACTTGAAGGTTTTTCAAGTGAGGCAGCCACTACAACTGTAGAGACAACAGTTTCATAATTGGACAATTGTTACATACCTAAGACCTTCTTCAAGGCAACAACTGTTGAGTAAACAATAGTGCACTCTATAATAGTTTGAAGTCCCTAGAACCAAGAACAATGGGCACTTGGTTCAAAACCAAGTACAACTACTTCTGGTGGGAACCCAAATGATCCTATTAACTTAGGAGATGGGTTAAAATATTAGGAATTGACAGAGAGGATAACCAAAATAGAGTCATTAGTAGATGAATCAAAGATATGCTGAAGACTTTGGTGCAAAACTCCAGAATTCCACCCATAAATACAGAAATTGAAAAGAAATATGGACTCATGCAAGCACGTATCTACAACTTCAAAAGAAATCTGCTGATACAACTCATAGCATGCACATGGAGTTTATCAGAAACATGGTGGAAGCTAGGTACAATGATACCCCAAGAAAAGATTAGGGCCATTAAAGACTATCTTGTCCAAACTACCGACATTGTTCCCACTCTCCCCAAATACATAGAAGATGATGCCAAAAAAAGGGGGATGACAGCATGTGAACGCTCCATTCTCATTTCAAAAGAACTCAAAAGAGACTTGACATGTCTACATCGAAAAAGACTAAAGCAGATGCCCTTGAAAAAGAAAAGAGGAAAGATACAAGAGATGCCAAAGCATGTTATAGCAGTCCAAGAAACCCTAGAAAGAAAAGAGGATTGAAGAAAACTTGAGCGCCTTAACAGTTGCCCCCAAAAGAAGATAGCCTGCAAGAAAAGGGAAATCTCAAACATCTGTTGCAACAACTACTATTCCATCCACAACAACATCTGCTACAACAACCACTATTACTCAAACCTCTGCTCCCACCACCCAAATATTCTTTTTATTCAAACATCTAGTGCGACTACAAAAGTGACAAAAGATAGGGCTATAAACGAACCGAACGAACACGAAGAAGGCCTTGTTCGTGTTCGTTCGTTAAGGAAATAAATGTGTTCATGAACACTTACCGAATAAGATATTATGTTTGTGTTCATTCGTTAAGGAAATGAACGTGTTCACAAACACAAATAAATTCAGCGATCGTGGTGAAGGCTAAAGATGGATGGCAGAGGGAGTGACACTAGAACTTGAAGCCCTTATCATAAAACGAAGGTCAATAGTGTTTTTTTATGCGAATAATAAGAAAAGAAAAGGGACCAGTGCATAAACAATGTGGAAATACGATTTCCGAGTTTAATTGTTAAGGTAATAAAATAAATAAATATTAAAGAATACAAAAACTTTAGATAAAATATATAAAAGAAGAAAAATACTTAATTAACAACACAAACAAACAGACATGAACGAACATAAATGAAGCAATGTTAACGAACACGTTACCAAGCGTTCACGAACACAATTGAATGAACGAGACCTTTTTCATGTTCGCTCATTTAACTAATTAAACGAAATTTCTTGTTCAAGTCCATTAGTTTGTTAAACGAGCGAACATAAACAAAATTCCCGCCGAACGATTCGCTGAACGTTCCGTTCGTTTACAACCCAAACAACAGATGTTACATCTACTACAACAACACTTACCACAAAACCACAACATACCCTATATGTTTAACAAAGTACTCCTACAGGGATTCTTAAAAAAAACCACCAACTCACAACCTCTCACCACCAACAAAAACAGCTACACCATATACAAGGGGTAGAATGTCACACCCCGATAATTCCACATATCACCGGTGGGCCCGGTGGGGAGTATCGTGACGTAGTTGATATCATCATGGTCAATCATACACAGAATAACACAGCGGAAGTCTTGGAATATAAAATATTATTACAAACTCAAATGTCTGAAAATATCAAGTATTTATTATAAACGAGCCTGTAATATTGAATCCACAGGTGGATCTTTACAGAATGTCTAAAATGAAGTTTAGCAGACTTTAAGGCGTCCTTAAGGATTTGCAAGATCCTCTATTTTGACACCGAGCAATCCCCCAGCCTATTACGAGTAGTACCGGCCACTTAGTCTTTGGAAAATACGTCAGTTTTCACTGGTAAATACAATTAACCGACTCATTTAAAAAGGGTTTATGAAAATTGATTTAAGTGCACAAGGCACAAACCATTTATACTTGGGATAATCTTAGATAAAATCTTGTATACTGTTTCACATGTTTGTCATACATATGGGGCCGGTTTGGAAGCCGGTCATGATTAACCGACTCACCACTTACAAAACCCACGAAGGAGTTATCCCCAATATGTGGGTTATTTATATTTTAGCATTTGCATCTGTCGGGTGTATGCCTACACCCCGTGCATAGGGCGTGGCCATTTTTAACTTTAATGAGCCGAGGATATCCAGGACACGGTCATTAACCCCCAATGTTTTACGTTATCAAACAATACAGATTAAAACGGGTTATGCAGATTTATTAAATCACAATCCGACTAAATGATCTCATACCCGACCAAGCGGTACTTTTATGATACCGTATCCCATGCCCGTATAAGGGAAAATAAGTTAAAAGTATTTACCTGAGCTAATACTTGATTCACAACATAATAACTCAGTCGTATCCAATCTATCTAAATGCAGGTAGCTTTTACCGGGTGGCTCTAGCCTGGAGTGATGGTAATATATAACCAATTCAGAATGCTAACGGTCTTATTTAAGTTGCAGACTTAGACTGACTAGCTTAAAGAATCCAAAACGGTATGACACGCTAGATTAAGCGATGACCGGAATAGAATGTTATATAGACCCAACAAGTACGAAGACTTGTATATTATGGGTAAACTAAACACATTGCAGATTTTTGAGATAAAAATGATAAGGTTAAACCCGTTTCGGCAAACTTACGTAAACTAGTTACATAAACCGATCCGAACGCGTAAATGCGTAACGGGCAACCAAATGAACCATATATAAGTCCCACATGTTATTATGCTTAGAATATGTTAATACATCAGTAGAATGTTAACATATATGCCCAAAAAGTATTTAAAACCAAATTAAGTCCCGCATGGGCATTTTGGTCAATTTACCCTTTATAAAAGTCAAAGCAAAGTCAAGCTTTTGCGACTTTCGGTTGCGAACCGACCCTAAACTCAGAATTGTCGGGTTGAACATGCTTAGACATGTTTTAATAATTATTACCAAGTTATTAGAGTGTTAAAATATAATTTATAACCTCTGCATCTATGGTTTTTAATTAATATTCACAATCTGACAAGTTTGACTTTTTACCTAAACGGTTTGACCCGACAATTAACTAAGCAAACGAAGGAATTAGGAGGTGCCCTTTTAGGGGTTAATCACCTACCTAAATATGGTCACATACCCACATTCAATTCGATCAGTGGTTGGACCATGAGAGTTTAAACCGAAAGTCAAAGTTAATTTACGATACTTGACTTTTCGGTTTTTAAAACTATGAAACTGAACTAATGAGAGGGCTTAAGACACTTACATGAGTCCTAGCTATCTTTTCTACAAGAATATATAAGTCCCAATCAGATCAGGAGCTCCAGATTTGTGAGTAGAGAAGTTGGAATGATAAATCGCAATTGAAATGAATGGATACATCAACTATTTATAGGTTTTTGGATATAATTTGGATCGTGACATGTGTTTAGAGGTTCTTTAGGATTACTACAAGTGTTATGGCAGCTGGCCAACTTGATTTGGAGCCCAAGGAATTGAACTTAATGCCTAAGAATCGGTTTTGAGTGGCAAGCAAGCAAGAACAACAACAAAAAAATATATATATGCAGATACGGGCTAGGCGGCCCGCGTAAGGGATGGCCCAAGTTCACGCGGCCCGTTTGGGGGTCAGGCCCAGCTCTAAAGTTTTGGCAGATGTCCGATTTGGTCCTTGTGCTTGAAACTGTTTCCTTAAACAGCAACATATGTTGCTGATTGCTGAAGTGGCCCACGAAAAATGGCACCCCATTGGCTTATGGCCCGTGTTTTAACCCAATTCAGTCCAAGCATGTTTCAGATGTTGACAACATCAGTCCCTGTCTCTTTCTTAATCACTTTTACACTTTCAAATGTGATGTAAATGGCCCAAAACTTTATGTATACATGTATATTGATAAAGATAAGGTACCATATCATCAATGATCAGTCTTAGGCACACCAGGAAGTATGATCAATCATTGCAGAGTTCCCGGTTTTTTTAAAAGGTCACTCAAAGAGTAATTTCACATGTTTAACGCTTTTAGTCCCTTTTTACGTAAGGTGACGTGTAATAACGTTTGTCAATATCAAAACTTTCCCTGGCCCATACTAGGCATTCTCGAGCGCATGCTCAATTATTTCGACGCTCCAGTTTGCCCACAAGGTCACTCCAAGGTGTATTATCCAACATTGACGCTTTTGGTCCCTTAAATGCGTAAACTTGCGCATGTCGTCACTTAATAGCATCAAAGCCTTTTTTAGCTCATGTTAAGCATTCTTGAGAGTATGGAAGTGCATCAAAATGGTTCGGGTTCGTTATAAGGTCATTCAGAGGTATAATTAAACATGTTGACGCTTTTAACCCCTTTAACTTACAAACTTGCTCGTAACTTCACATAATTACACAAACGGCTTCTCTCGTCCAACAAGTGGCTCGTTTAAGAATACGGACACCATATAAGGTCACTCAGAGGCCTAGTTTAGGCATGTTGACACTTTCAGTCCTTCTATAATCAAGGTTTTCAATTTTTGACGAAATTAGTCCCTCATAGTCAACGTTTGACTTTATTAGGGTTCATTACACGTGTCAACACATCATTGGACACGATTTTTACGAGGTGTTACATCCTCACCCCCTTAAAAGAAATCTCGACCCTGAGATTTGCTCAAAAAGATGGAAGTACTTTCTGTCATATAATGGACTTAACTTCCACAGTAATTTAGGGACCTCTACGGGTATCCCAACTGGCCTATTTAATAGGTACATGCTTCCTTTCGGAGCTTCTTAACCTGTCGATCCTTGATCGATAAAGGTCTTTCAATAAACCTCAGGCTTTCATCAATTTATACGTCTTTATGAGACATTGCTAGTGATTTTTCAGCTAGGCATTTCTTTAAGTTAAAGATGTGGAACACCTTGTGAATTCCACTAAGCTCTTTAGGAAAGTTTAGCTTATAAGCTATACTGCCGACACATTCGATTATCTCGAATGGTCCTAATTATCCAGGGCATGACTTGTCCTTTATACTGAAACGTATCGTACCCTTTCATATTGGTATTTTTTCAATAGAGTCTTGTTCCCTATTTGGAACTTTAAGAGATTTGCGCCTCTTGTTCGCATTGCTCTTCTGCCGATCACTGGCAGCCTTCATATGGTTATGGATTCACATTATCTTATCCGTCGTCCTTTAGACAAATCTCCGACCCTGATAATTGGGCTTTCCCAATTTCCTACCCAAAAAATGGGTGTTGGTTGTTTCTCCCAAACAAGGTCTCCAAAGGAGCAGCCTTGATGCTTATATAATGCTATCAGTTATAGGAGAACTTAATTAGGGTGAGATAGTTAATCCAACTATTACCCGAATCAATCTTAAGGAATCATCTATCCTCATAGTTAGTCGAACGAATCGACGATCCTGGGCAGCTAATACCGATTCTTAATCGTTTCTTAGTTAGGTTGTAGTAATAAATGCACAAGCGTATTGCATCGTGCTTTCCTTTATCAATAATAACCGGAGCGCTTAAGATGCTGAGCTAGGCCGTACAAGCCTTTCATTAAAAACCCATCTGGTTAGCTCTCAGTTCTTCCATTTCTATTGATGATGATCGATAAAGAGCTTCTGTAATAGATACAGCTCTTTATAGGATGCAAATCTTAATTCCACCTTGCCTCTCAAAAGTTCAAACATGGTAGTTCTATGGAGAAGAAATCAAGTTATCCAAATTTGATATAGGTAGCTTCAATCTTCGACCTTGATCCACTTACCGTCGATTGTGTCATGCAAATGATATATCTGTTTTACGAGTGCACGGATGTCTTAAGTAGAGACACCTACTTAGGTATTTTTGTTATGGATATTGATGCGTGTGAAGTGTTATATATATTAGGTGTATATTTTAAGCCCCTTTAACACTTATTTTTATCCAAGTTTTAAATTTATAAAACACGATATTTTACTAACACTAAACACACATATGGGCAAGTGCACCCATCGTGAGCGTAGTATAGTGTTGGTAAGATACCGAGGTCGTCCAAGGACACAAGAGCTTTTATTACCGGTTTATCCTCAACGTCTAATCAAAATAAAAAGTTTAGAAAAATGTTTTAAACTAAGAAAAATAAAAACTAACTCAAATGCTGAAAATAAAAATAAAAATAAAAACAGATAGACAAGATGAATCACTTGGTTCCGACTCGTATCTAGTGTAACCTTTGATTATTTCCGCACTTTTGCACATAATTAAGAGATTATCTTAGTTATTGTAGTAGGCCCCTCTTTTGAAGGTGACGTTACCCTCACCCCAGTAGTTTGAGTCAGCAAGGATACAATCCTAAAAGGGTGGATTATTGGAAGATAATTAATTAAGTTATTAATGCAATATTATGGTAGGCCCCTCTTTTGGAGGTGACGTTACCCTCGACTAAGTAGTCTGAGTCAGCAGGGATACAGTCCTAAATAGCCTGGTTATAGTATTAATAGTACTTAACTTATGAGGGGATCAAAGAGTTTGGACCCCCGCCATCCAATACCGTTAAGTATTGAAGGAGGTCCTACTAAATTTGACCCAGGTCCATTGCAGGACCTCTAAACGCTGAACAATGGCATGACCTTTACCAAACCGTTCCCTTAACCCCCGACCAGGTAGCCAACATACCTCCATATAGACCGTGGAGATATGAATGGTGAAAATCTTTTATTTTATATAGACAGTAAAATAATTTCAAGACACCACGGACAAACGATAAGGAAAGATCACCTTCAACATAAGCAACTAGTTATTAAAGTCATTAATACAAAACCAAATAAAAAGTGCAAAAGATTAGAAATAAAAAGTATTACACTAGACACTTTGTCTTCACCAAGTGATGTAAAAGACTTAGGCAAACATGGCCTTGATTGTCAAGAACTCTTACGATCAATCTTGGATCCCGAGACGACTCACACACTCTACGATGGACAATGGATGATGGTGGTGGATGATGGTGTTATGGTGGTGGTGGGTGGTGGGTGAAGTGTGAGAGAGGTGGTGTGCCAAGGGATGGTTTGAGCTTGAGCCAAGCACTTCTATTTATAGGCTGAACAGAAGCTCGGGCACGGCCCCGTGTCCAGTGGGCACGGCCCCGTGTCCACATCCTCTCTTTCTTCATTAATTGCAGCTTTGTCTTATTAGTTGACCACACCCCCGTGTCCGCTGAGCACGACCCCGTGTGCAGAAGAATCTTTGTACTATGAAGATTTTCCTGGATTGTGCGAATCTTATAGTTGAGCACGGCCCCGTGTCCGCTGAGCACGACCCCGTGGTGGGCAATAGAAGCTTCTACCACTTTGTCTTTTCTGCTGTCACTTGGGCACGCCCCTGTGCTGGCTGAGCACGGGGCGTGTTCAGGCCTCTGATCTCTTGTTTTGCTTGGGAAGATGCTGTTGTGGGGTCGGGCATGTCACGTCTTGTTCCTTTTCTTGTATTTATGTTAGATTTTGATGTCTTTTTGCTTCTTTTGTTAATTTGAGCTCATTTAATCCTGAAAATACAAAAGGAAGACAAAAGCACACTTTTTCCAACATTAGTACTAAAAAAGGGTTAGTTTTATGCCTCATTTGATGAAATTTATATGTTACATTTTGAACACATCAAATACCCCCACACTTGAATCTTTGCTTGTCCTCAAGCAAAACTCTTTAATATGTGGCTATTACACTCCCAAATGGAATGGGTAGAGAAGAATGTTTTTGGGTTTGTCGTTGAGTGTCGGGATTTCCAAGATTCTTTATTTAATTTTATTTTTATTTATTTACAATCCTATTCGTCATGATTTATTTAAAACTTTTCATAAGATAAATTACTTATTAGGGCATAACATGCCTCTTTAAAATTCTATTTATACACAAGTTCACATACCTCACGGGGATCACTCAACACTCGGCCGAAAATGTATTTTTGTGGATCACTCGAGAGCGGCATGGAACTTACTCCTACCATAGGCTTGCCAATCAATCAATCCTCCTCCTTTTTAACTTATATACCTTTGTAAATATCAAGAGGACTTTGTGGGTTAAGGGTTAGGCTTGGGTTAAAGGTAGGTGGTTGGGTTGGTGGTTAGTGGTTAGTAAAAAAAAAAGGCGAAAAGCGTAACAAGTGTCGGTTTTCGTACGACTTTCTATTTCTGTAACTTTTATTCTTGATGAAGCTATTTATTCAAACAAAGTTATTTTTGATGAACTTGTTTGTTTATTTTCTTTTGCTTCATCATCAACAATTTTTTTTTAAGTCATACGAAAAATCGAACTCGTTACTAAAACAAAGGGGTAAAAATGAAAAAGGTTTTGGTGGGTAAAAGGGTGTTTGGTTTGGGTTATGAAATGAAAAGGTTTAGGCTTAAAGGGGCTAACTAGGGGGATTTTGGGTAGGTGGTAACAAAAAGAAAAATAATGGTGTAGAAATAAAAAGGGGTTAGTCCTAATGCCTCCATCATTTACTTACTCGGGTTTAAGTTGGTAAGGACCGAGACTGTATCGTCATGGCAAGTTCTAGGTCGTAAGAACCAAGCGGCTATTCACACAAGAAACGAAAAATGAGCAATTAGTTCTAATGATATGTAATTGTATGCTCAATAAAGGCTCAAAACTCACTTTTGTGGGAATGGGTTTTTATGTGATCAAGTATATATAATCAAATTTTAACTAAGCTTGTCATGCCATTTCATAATTTTCTTATGTTGGTTCTTTTTATCACGACGCTATCGGTTGTAAATTCGTAAAAATATAACCTTTTTAAGAACTTGAATTTCCCGAGTTAAACCTAGACAAGTAAAAAAATGAAAATTTTTGAAAAAATTTGGGGTGATTAGCGGTTCCAATAGAGTTTTGTGTAAGGCTTGTATTTAGGACTTGCAAAATTCAAGGTTTTAGCATCCCCCCCAAACTTAAATTACACATTGTCCCCAAAATGTGTCCCAAAAATAAGTTTTTTGGTTGATTGAATGTGTAAAAGGTGTGAAAAAGCAAAAATTTTGTGTTACTGGGCGCTGAACACGGCCACGTGTTACCCGAGCACGACCCCGTGTTTAAGTGCCAGTAACAAATTTAAAACAAGAGAAACAGAAGTCTGGACACGGGGGCATGTTGGGTGAACACGGCCCGTGTCCAGTTACCTGAACTGGGTCTTTTTCTACAGACAGTGCAGCACGGGGCCGTGTTGGGTGGACACGGACCGTGCCGAGCTTACTGTAAATGAAGAAATTTGTCGGACGGTTCTGTTTTCCTGTATGGAGTGCTGGTTCAAGTTTCCCTTGCATCCTTTGCCATCTCAAGTGTGTTTTATTCCTGAAAATTAAAACTAACTAGAAAACAAGAAAATTAATCTAAACTAAGGATAGTTCCGCGGAATGCCTCCGTGGTGCGCCACGTTTATAAGGGTCCTTGGCTAGACCCAAAGCCTGGTCACATGTTACCCAAGTGGGATGTATTACATCCCATGTTACACCGTCGGAGAGCGTCATCCAAGCTTGAGTCTATGACCTTCATGTATTTGACCGGGTCTTCTTCCTCTACTTTCTTTCTACATTCAAACTTCACTTCCTCATCCCCAAACTTCAATGTTAACGTTCCGTCATTCATATCCACCACTGCTTGGGCGGTGGCTAGAAATGGCCTCCCGAGGATGAGAGGGACATCGGTGTCTTCTTCCATGTCTAGGATGACAAAATCGGTTGGAAAAACGAAGTTGTCGACCTTGACCAGCAGATTTTCAGCGACACCTTGTGGAAATTTGACGGACCTGTCGGCGAGTTGTATGCTCATCTTTGTAGGGCTTGTTGTTCCTAGGCCGAGACGTTTGAACATTGACGTGGGCATGAGGTTAATGCTAGCCCCAAGATCGGCTAATGCATTACGAACGGGGGACTTCCCAATCGAGCAAGGAATTGTGAAGCTCCCGGGATCGATTTTGTTTTGTGTAAGTTTGTTGAGTACTAAAGCGGAGCATGCTTCGCCTAAGTTAACTAATTGCTATGATTCAATTTTCCTTTTGTGAGTGAGGA
This sequence comes from Helianthus tuberosus, assembly GCA_030545235.1. Lineage (NCBI taxonomy): Eukaryota > Viridiplantae > Streptophyta > Magnoliopsida > Asterales > Asteraceae > Helianthus > Helianthus tuberosus. The sequence continues at coordinate 11,956 of JARYGA010009203.1, read as the reverse complement.
AATTCCTCATGAATTTTGAATATTTAGGCATTTGGGTTAGGACCTCAATAAAAGGAATATTAACATGCAGTTGTTTTAGTAAACTTTCGAACTTTGCGAATTGCTCATCGGTCTTTTGACGATTTAACCTACCGGGGTATGGAATTGGAGGAGTCTTGGTGGGCTCTTGATTTGGTGAAGAAGCCGTTTCTGGTTGAGGTGTAGGTGAAGTCGTGTTTTGGTGTTGACTTCCTTCAACTGGTGGTAACGGGGCATCCTCGGGACCCACGGTTCGGTTTCTCAAAGTGATGAGGTGTACTTGCGCCTTTGGGTTGGTTTCGGTATTACTCGGTAACGCGCCTTGTGGTCTCTCAGAGAAATTTTGAGCTAGTTGATTTAATTGTTTTTCAATGTTTTGAATGCTAGCTTGTTGATTTCTAAAATTCGATTCTAATTGTTGAAATCGATCCGAGTTTTTCTTTTCGGTGTCGGAGATGAGGCGAGATACGGTATCTTCAAGCCTTTCTCTTCCACCTTGTTGTTGAGAGAAATTTTGTGGTTGTTGAAAATTAGTACGTTGGTTTTGTTGGTTACTACTATTGCTGGGATCTCTCCAACCAAGATTTGGGTGGTTACGCCATCCTTGGTTGTAGGTACCCGTTGGAGGACCCGACGGCCTAGGTCTATTATCAATGTAGTTTACCGTTTCTGCTTGTTCATCTAATTCTTTCATACAACTCCAATTTTCATGTGACCCACCACACCTTTCACAAGCCATAACCGAGGCCGTTTTTGTCATTTCTAACCTTCTGATTTTCGAAGAGAGGGCCTCGATTTGGGCTTGTAAAGAGGTGCTTTCATCAACCTTATGGGCGCCCGGGGCAATAGATTTATTACCTCAGGGAGTGTGCCATTGAAAATTGGTTTGAGCAATTTCCTCAATTTGATTATATATTTCATTTGGGCGACGATTACCTAAAAGTCCCCCGGAGCTTGAATCAAGTGTTTGTCTTGTGTGTGGCAACAACCCATTGTAGAAAGTGGATACTTGTTGCCACACCGCTAGACCGTGATGAGGACACTTTCTTAGAAGCTCCTTGAACCTTTCCCAAGTTTCATATAAGGATTCCCCATCCCCTTGTGAGTATGTATTAATTTCAGTCATTAATTTAGCCGTTTTAGCAGGAGGGAAATACTTATATAGAAACTTTTGGGCAAGTTCATCCCAGGTGTTTACCGAGCCAACTGGGAGGGTGTTAAGCCAAGCCTTAGCTCGGTCTTTTAGTGAAAATGGAAACATCATAAGGCGAATGGCGTCGTTTGATGCTCCATTGATCCGAAAAGTATCACATATTTCCAAGAAATTAGTAATATGTAGATGGGGATCCTCGTCCGCAAGCCCATGGAAGGTTGCGGTGTTTTGGAGCATTTGTATCAAATGCGGCCGAAGTTCGAAGTTGTTGGTTTCGACATTCGGTGCATTGATAGCGGCGCCGAGATTGCCTACGGTGGGCCGTAGGTAATCCATGAGGGTACGTTGGTCCGCCATTGGAAGTGGGTCCCCCGAAACTTTCTCTTATTTTTAGCTTTAAGTCTTTTTCTGAGAAAGCGTTCGGGTTCTTCTAGAGGTTCTTTTATGTCTCTACTAGAACTGGAGCTCATGCACTACGTAGGAGGTTCAAATGTGGCACCTGGGTTCCAAGTCCTGCAATAAAAACACAAAAGAACGTTGGTCAGAAGGTTCACCACGGCCCCGTGCTCAGTGAACACGACCCGTGGTCAGAGATACAGTAATTGTTTCCTGGATCCCTGTTACTGGGAGTTGGACACGGCCCCGTGTTGCACCGACACGGCCCCGTGTTGCACCGACACGGCCCCGTGTTCAGCTTTCTGTAACTCAGAAAATAAAAACTGCCAGTGATGATGCTGGGCACGGCCCGTGTCCGACCAGGCACGACCCGTGCTAAGCTCTGCAGAAGCTGAAAAACTAAAAAAAAATCCTAAAAAATATGAAAAATAAGAAAAACGATTAGGCCGTTGATTCCTAACTTTCTTAAAATCCTTGTGTCCCCGGCAACGGCGCCAAAAACTTGATGCGTGTGAAGTGTTATATATATTAGGTGTATATTTTAAGCCCCTTTAACACTTATTTTTAGCCAAGTTTTAAATTTATAAAACACGATATTTAACTAACACTAAACACACATATGGGCAAGTATAGTGTTGGTAAGATACCGAAGTCGTCCAAGGACACAAGAGCTTTTATTACCGGTTTATCCTCAACGTCTAATCAAAATAAAAAGTTTAGAAAATTTTTTAAACTAAGAAAAATAAAAACTAACTAAAATGCTGAAAATAAAAATAAAAATAAAAAAAAAACAGATAGACAAGATGAATCACTTGGTTCCGACTCGTATCTAGTGTAACCTTTGATTATTTCCGCACTTTTGCACATAATTAAGAGATTATCTTAGTTATTGTAGTAGGCCCCTCTTTTGAAGGTGACGTTACCCTCACCCCAGTAGTTTGAGTCAGCAAGGATACAATCCTAAAAGGGTGGATTATTGGAAGATAATTAATTAAGTTATCAATGCAATATTATGGTAGGCCCCTCTTTTGGAGGTGACGTTACCCTCGACTAAGTAGTCTGAGTCAGCAGGGATACAGTCCTAAATAGCCGGGTTATAGTATTAATAGTAGTTAACTTAAGAGGGGATCAAAGAGTTTGGACCCCCGCCATCCAATACCGTTAAGTATTGAAGGAGGTCCTACTAAATTTGACCCAGGTCCATTGCAGGACCTCTAAACGCTGAACAATGGCAAGACCTTTACCAAACCGTTCCCTTAACCCCCGACCAGGTAGCCAGCATACCTCCATATAGACTGTGGAGATATGAATGGTGAAAATCTTTTATTTTATATAGACAGTAAAATAATTTCAAGACACCACGGACAAACGATAAGGAAAGATCACCTTCAACATAAGCAACTAGTTATTAAAGTCATTAATACAAAACCAAATAAAAAGTGCAAAAGATTAGAAATAAAAAGTATTACACTAGACACTTTGTCTTCACCAAGTGATGTAAGAGACTTAGGCAAACATGGCCTTGATTGTCAAGAACTCTTACGATCAATCTTGGATCCCGAGACGACTCACACACTCTACGATGGACAATGGATGATGGTGGTGGATGATGGTGTTATGGTGGTGGTGGGTGGTGGGTGAAGTGCGAGAGAGGTGGTGTGCCAAGGGATGGTTTGAGCTTGAGCCAAGCACTTCTATTTATAGGCTGAACAGAAGCTCGGGCACGGCCCCGTGTCCAGTGGGCACGGCCCCATGTCCACATCCTCTCTTTCTTCATTAATTGCAGCTTTGTCTTATTAGTTGACCACGCCCCCGTGTCCGCTGAGCACGACCCCGTGTGCAGAAGAATCTTTGTACTATGAAGATTTACCTGGATTGTGCGAATCTTATAGTTGACCACGGCCCCGTGTCCGCTGAGCACGGCCCCGTGGTGGGCAATAGAAGCTTCTACCACTTTGTCTTTTCTGCTGTCACTTGGGCACGCCCCCGTGCTGGCTGAGCACGGGGCGTGTTCAGGCCTCTGATCTCTTGTTTTGCTTGGGAAGATGCTGTTGTGGGGTCGGGCATGTCACGTCTTGTTCCTTTTCTTGTATTTATGTTAGATTTTGATGTCTTTTTACTTCTTTTGTTAATTTGAGCTCATTTAATCCTGAAAATACAAAAGGAAGACAAAAGCACACTTTTTCCAACATTAGTACTAAAAAAGGGTTAGTTTTATGCCTCATTTGATGAAATTTATATGTTACATTTTGAACACATCAGATATCTTCTTTGAACACCACTAGCTGACTTTAGTACAATATGACCATTGTAATATCTTAGTGGCCCCATGAATTAAACTTCCATACTGATCAGGCATGGATATAATCTATGGGACGCACTGGGATACGCAAATCCTCATATGGCACTTTTGTCAATCATAGTTGGCACTCGCAGTTGATAAAATCAATGAGAAGAATAATTAAAATAACATATATGGTCGTACTCTATTCAAAGAAAGAGTACTCTTAGATTTTACAGAAAGATCATCGCCGATAATAGAAGAATCGGTCTCTCAGGTTTCATTGGTAAGTTCTACCTGACTTAGAATCTGGAGTTCTTATGAATATTATCAAAGTTTTGCTAAGCTTATGGTCTATGAAAGACTTTTTATTGCCTGTATTAAAAACAGGACACTTAGCAGAAATTGTCATTGGTAAATGATAAGGAATGTACTTGATGACATCATGTACTGCCTCTTGACATTCATCAGGTGAGTTCAGGCATTTCCATTCTTAGCCTTTGCAGACTTAGCTGCGCCTTCTTTGGCAACTTTATGGCATTTAGTTCTGATGTGGCCTTTCTTACCACAGTGGTAACAGACTGCATTCTTTATGTCCCTACATTCATGGGACTGATGACCAGTTTCTTTGCAGAGGCACACTGTTTTGGTCTTTATCCTATTCGACACTGTCCCAGTGTCTTTTATAGCAATTCTTACGTACAGGCTTCTTACTGAACTTATGATGGTTCTTATTAAGCCCGTAATTTGCTCTTTTTCTTCGATTTCTGGAAGTTATCCTCCTCCCTTGGTTCATCCTTCACATTAGAAGTGTGAACAAAGTTCTTCTCATGAGCAGTTGATTGAGGTTTTGAATGAAATTTAGAGCGAGAAGCATTCGGCTCTTTGAACTGTTTCATGACCTTTTCCATAGCCTTTCAAACTGCTATACCAACCACAGCTTGGAGATTAACTCCGTTAATATTGAGGTTTACGTTTGGAGCATTAATAGCTTTTGTCGCATTAATAGCATCGCGACTATTGTCTCCCTCATTCGAGTTTATCATTCTCGAAACTTGGTACTAACCATCACGATAAGCAATTGTTAGTCATCATCCTGATGACCTTACATAGATCAGCCATCACATCCATAAACCGTATAGGCTATTATTTTCCAAACATTCCCAATGAATGTTATTTGAATGTATATCCATTACATTTAGTCTAGGTCACAAAAGGACTATCAGTGGCATTTTAAGGTTTGGAGCGAGTCCAATACCTGCCTGACAGGGAATCATAATGTCACAACTGTCTTTGTCACAAGGACAATTATGAATAGCTCGAAGGCTAGCCTTACATGACTTTTATCATATATATATATATATACCTATGGCATAGAGGCCCGTCGCAAGGGACGTAGAAAGGTATGGCATAATGCCCAGTCATGAAGGACATAAGTAATCATATGGCGCGAAGGCCTTGTCGCAATGACATTCAGATACGGCACAAATGGCCTTGTCTCTAGGACGTTATAGGATATGGCACTAAGGCCTGTCAAGAAGGATATTTATCAAATCTGGCACAAAAAGGCCTGTCACCAGGGATGTTAACATTTAGTATGTTAACCTATCACGAATGACAAATTATAGCACATTGGCTTGTCATTGATGAGTTTAAAACATATCTTATTGATTTGTCACCAAGGACATAAGTTTATAAACCGCGATCTTATTGGATTGAGGGCTTCCAGGTTTGAACATAATTCTTCACCTTTGGACAGGGAGTCATAGACTACAACTGTCATTGTCTTGAAGACGATTCATTTGACACAAAGGTAAACCAATTGACATCACTAATGGATTGTTCATATATCATCACTGCATTTGATGATATTAGTCATGATCACGCTGATCATATAGACTGTTAGGGTTGGGTATAATCCACCACTTTGTACAGGGAATCAAAAAGACCGCCACTAACTTTCTCTTATCGACAATAGAGTAAAGTGTAGCCCGTAGGCATTTCATCACAATGGATGTTAATATTATGATCATCATATTGATGATACTAGTCAGGATCGCAATGATCATATAGACTATGGGATTTGAGCATAGCCCACCCCCTTGGGCAAGGAATCACAAAAGATTACAATTGCCTTGTCTCAATTGGACAATATAATATAGCCCTTAGGTAAAACATCATTAAGGATGTCAGATTTAATCATCGTAGTGATGATTTTGGTCATGATCGCATTGATCATGTAGACTATTAGGATTGAGCACAACTCATTGCCTTGGACAGGGGATCATAAAGATCACAATGTCAATGTCATAGAGACGTCCTCATATAGCACAAGGCTTGTCTCGAAGGGCATTTAGATGGCACAAAAGGCCTTGTCACAAGGACAATTAAAACATAATCAATGATCTATTGGATCAGTGATCTTTAAGGGTCGAACATAGTTCATCGCCTTTTGACAAGAAGTTTATAAAATAAAAGTATCACTGTCATGAATACACCTTCGCCCATAGGCATACATCTTAATTGGATGTTTTGATGTATACTTCATACTGTTGTTTGATAGCCGTGATTCGTATTGATCATATAGGCTATGAAGGTGGCTTGGAAAAGTCCAAGTACTTTTGGAAGCTAGTGTGGTCTCTCAAGTCACACAGCCAGGAATGTTAACATGTTCTTAGATGTTAACAAGGATTAATTATCTTAAGAGGGTTTTACCATCACAACCATGTTCATAGACATATAGGCTAGGTTATACCATTAAGAGGATCTTTTGAAATTTTCAGCTGATCGATAAAGTTCGAGTAAAATTTGGAACTATCGCTGAATAAAGGACGAAATAAATACCTACATAGAATTTTCAAAACTTTCCTAGATTATTAGGAATTTACAATAGTGCCTTAATCAGGACTTGTAGTAATATATTTGTCCACAGAGGACTAAGAGGAAAAATTATAAGTCCGTATAGGGACTATAAAATATTACAATTCTATATAAGTGTTATAATGAAATATCAATGTCCTCAAAGGGACTATTTCAAAATAGCATATCCCCATAGGGATTCTAATGCAATAACATGTCCATAAAAGGACTATATTGGTACAGCGTGCACACAAAAGGGCCTTGCTGTACAGATGTCCTCACAGGGACTTTAAGTAACTCTAGTCCATGCAGGGACCAAAAGGAAATATAAGTCCGTAAAGGGACTATAAGATATGTCCGCATTGGGACTTTTATGATATAACATGTCCATAAAAGGACGCTAATAAATATTTGTCCTCGTAAGGACTTTATGTCAAGAGACACGTCCTCATTGGGACTTATTAATCCTTGAAAGGACTATAATAAAATATCATATCCACAAGGGATTTTGTTGGAATTATATGTCCAGAAAGGGATTTTGAAGAATCAGTATGTCAATGAAGGGACTGTGATGAAATATAATGTCCATGAGAGGACTATATTGAAATATAAAGTCCACGAGAGGACTATTTAAAAATAGTGTATCCACAAAAGGGATTTTTAATAAAATCACACGTCCATGAAAGGACTATATAGCAAATGCCCATATAGGGTTTTAAGTCGAAAGATATGTCCACACAGGGACTAAATAGAAGAGATAGGTCCTTATAAGGACTTAAAAGGCAAAGAATATTATGAAAGAAGGATTCTCAAACCTCTTCCTTGCTCCATTTCGATTGTTTATCTTCTTTGTTTACCATATACGGTAGGGACACTGAAGACCTCAGTGAATAAGGTAAGTATTCCAATCAGGATCAGTTATTGAAGTAGAATTCAAGGATTCAATGGTTAAGGAATGATATGGATCACGGATTGGGTTTTGACTGATATAATCCAAATCTGGGATTCCAAAACTTGGAGGTAAGAAATAAGGATCATCAGCGTTCACTAGCATTTTTTTTTAAACGGGAGTCTCAGGGACCACCTGGTATGGACTCCACTAGCACAGATTTTAAAGTTTGAGCCTCAGGGACCTCCGGTATGGACTCTGAAGTCTGATTGCAATTCAATAGATTTGGTTTTAGGAATGAGTCCTCAAAGGTCCTTCCTCCAAATCGATCGCATTCTTATTCTAGCCGTAGTATGAAGCTTGGCACTCATTGGCTTCGGATGAGGAGAATCTCTATCAACGGCTTCCTTGCTTAGCGACTTATTTAAAATACATAAAATCGAAAACAATGTTTACTTAATAGGGATGAGAGCATTCCTACGTTAAGTCTAGACTCAAAAAGGTCTAAGGAATATGCTATTGTGTCATTGAGATTAAACACAAAAGACTAGTGTTTAATTCACTCAATGTTGGCTCTGATACCAACCTGTCACACCCCGATAATTCCACATTGTAGGCCCCATTTTTCTCGGTGGATCCGATACGAAAACCTATCCTTGTTTATCACAAACACGGTAACGGGTGCGGAATCCCCGTGACGGTGCAACCCAAACACAGTGTAAAACACACACGTAACCAAAGATTCAATATCTATTGATTATGGATGAGTACAACCACAAACATATACAAACAATGTTTACAAACTCTCACTAAGTCTCACAGCTCTCTCATACTCATCAGTTTCACATAGAAACTATGAGCGGTATTTATAGGCATACAAGACACAGACCATGACGAAACGCAAAGATGGCACGACGAAACATCAAAAGCGATGAAACCAAAGGGGTTTCGTCACTTAATCATGCCCAAATAGAATGTTGTTTCGTCGATTGTAGTTTGGCCCAAATGAAGTCAAAGCCCAAAACAAGTTTCGGCCCAGTGATCATTCTATTCAAACTTTCACAAATTGTAAGATAAGACAAACTTGTGACATCATCATGACATCACACTGATGATGTCATGGTGATGTGTCATCGGGACTTGGTTTGCGGCGCTCCGTGGTTCGCGTGTCGAACTCTGGGGCGCACGACGGAGGAATGTCGTAAAGTCGGGCTTGAGCGGGACCTAACCGAGTCAAACCGAACCGAATCGAACCGAGCCGAGTCGCGTCCACATAAAATGTATCAAGAAACTCCCCCTTGGATGCTACTTGTGATGGTTCGTCTTCCATGTCTTCCATGTCGCAGGATCTTCAAAATCTTCACGTGTCGCAAAAAGAACGTGTATCAACAAACTCCCTTTTCATTTAGGAAGTGTGTTAACAAACTCCCCCTTAAGATAAGCTCTCCTTTGAGTTATGCTCGTGAATCTTTTGATCGTCAATTCTTCAGATCCTTGTGGTGTTGATGAGAGATCAACTGCAACCCGATTATCTTGATCTTCTGATTGCATCAACGTCGTGTCTTCACTTTACGGCTTGTCATCTGACACGTTCTCTTTGCCTTTAGCTAATTCTGATGTCATATCTGCACATACAGGAAAGCTAAACACGTAATGAGAACAACCGCTTGGAATTTAGACAAATTAAACAAATGACACATATGAGATCAAATCTCAATCAAACACCGACTGACAACAGTTTGAAAGTTTAGAAAATGATCAATTTTAATCCTTTAACTTTCAAAACTTGTTAACTTCGACAGTTTATGAAGATGCAATTGTTTTATGGCTTAAAATCAGGATTTTGGGTAGGATAGACTCGAGTTCCAACATCGGTCAATAAAAAATAAACTAGAAATAAAATCTTTTTGGCTTTTATAAAGTTTATATTAAAACACACCTAAAATCTTTTTGGTAATTTTCATTTTTCAAACGTAAAGAAGGAAAGCAATAAATAAATAAATAAATATATACAAAGATACAGAAACGAAAGCAGAAAATAAATATTTACAGACATTCTTTTTCCGAGTTTCGAGGGTAAGAGAATCATATCAGTGTACGTTCACGCCAAAACGCTCTTGTTGTTCAGTTAGTTAACAATTAGATAAGCATCCTATAACAATTATCGGTATTGTTGTCCACATAAACTCAACTTATCAGATGTAATCATGATTAGGGGATACGTTAAGGTATGATTTATACTTACCGACCGGTGTTCATCCACACACGACACATTCCCGTATCAAGGTATGCACGAGAGTTCATCTTACCGGTGAGTATACCATTTATCATCTGTTTTGACGTATAAAAAAATGTGAGAAACCCACTTATTTTGATTTGAAAACAAGCCCTATGTGATAGAATCACTTATTGATGAGGAACTTGATTTTCATATGCATGAGGGCACAGGAGCAAGTCCGTGAATAGGTCAGTACAAACGTACGGCAAGGAGACGAACTTGACTCCCGGATAAATGTGATATATTATCACTTATTTTGTTTGGACATGTGATTGTTGATCACTTATTGAGGTCGAATGCAATATGTACACGTATGTATGGTATCATGGATGATCTAGACTTCGTGTCCGTTATTTTTCGGTAAAAGATACAACCATGATACCCAGATGATAAGCAGCATAAAGACCGAATATCTCAGAACCTCGGCAATCTCTCAAACGAAATTTCGGTACTAAGACCATATGCCAATGTGTGGTTCCCACCTGGTCTTCAGTCGATTTAAGATTTATATCACCCTGCACACTTTAAAATGATTGTGAGCTTACCGATACATCTTATATACAGCTGCTTATCGATTTCATTTTGCATTTCAGTTCGAAGAGGTTTCAACAGACCACTGATGTACTATCATATTCTCTTTTTCTCGCCAGGAAACTCATTTTTGTTTTTCTATTGTTTTTGCATTTTGAAATTTTTCGGTGTTTTTGAATTTTCAAATTTTGGATTTACTCCCCCTAAAATCTAAAAACTATGACAAATTTAAAGAACACTAAGGTATTTACAAAAACGATTTTCCGATGTCGGTTAACTCATGTTTTACCTTAATGTCGTTTACCAAAATTAATCTTGAATCAGAATTGATTTATCGAATTTTGGAAAAATCAGTTGGCACATCGGTAATCGGTGCGGACCATAACAACATTGACGAGTTTCATAGTGAAACAATCACGTGTGAGCTGATATTTGAGTTCAACGTGTCAAGCCAAAGAGTGTTGTACGAAAGGATAACAATTTATAAAGCAGCTTAAATATCGACAGGTATAGGAGATATTAGAAATTTAAAACCGTATCCTGCAACTGCTTCATGCATTGCAATGAATCTGAGTGCTCTCCCAAACTGGATATCCACCCGGTGTGGATTTCAAAGTCGATTCTTTGTAGCTGCTTCAATTAATCCGAGAAAATCTTCATAGCAACAAGATCATAAACCTCTGGGTCCGGCTGGTCTTCCCTATTGCACCAGGGAAGGTCTTTGACTTTCTCTTTGAGAAGTAGTGTGCGGTTGTTCAATCCATGCCAAGGCATCCGCACACCTGGTTGGTTTGTTCAACAACACATTTTCTTCAATCACACAGCGAAGAAATGTACACTGCACGTTCATCTTGTTGATTTTGAACATCAGACGTGCTGCAGGTGCGTACATTTTGAATGAATCTATCCCGGGGACCCGATCAAAACCTTGAACAATCACACTTTGGTATGATTTTCATTTTGTCGAAGGTTTTCAATTTCTTTCGACAGACAATTCTGTCTACTTTTCTTTTTCTCTCCATCAAAGGCAACAATTTCTTTTGTCGCCGATCTTGTGCATGAACATTCCACTATCAATAATCCTATGACTATCGAAAGTTCCTCCTGGAACATCCTGCACACTCACTCAGAGATTAGTTGGAGAGGGGGACCCAAGCCTTCATTGACTTGGGTTGCCCCTGAGAATCAAGAAATGTAATTTCAATTTCTTGAAGGTCCTTAAATTGCAAGCCTCCCCCTGAATTCTCACCTGTTTTCGGTTTCCAAGCTTGTTTCCGTTTACCGGATTGTGTATCATTTACCAATTTAGAAATCTCCGGTTTTAACGGTTGTGACAAAATTGGTTTCCTTTTAACAGTTTCTGGTTTTAAAGCCTTTTCGATCACCTTCACATTTTGGCGACGTTGTTTTGTTTCCTGTTCTTTAACAGTGCGTTTGTCATTTTTGGGTGAAACTGGACGACGTTGTTGGTGACCTTGTTCCGAAGGGGCTCTTTCAACAAAATTTGGTTTTGGAGAGTTTGTGCAAATTCTGATAATGTGGCCAAACTCC